>CAJHQQ010004829.1:0-23179 GCA_905132885.1 Moricandia moricandioides | reverse complement strand
CGTGCTAGAAAAAATAGTTATATAGGATTGGAGTTGTTGAGATGCTAGACAGTAATGTGATAGTGAAAGGAGAAGGGACGTGACAACATGCAGGGAGGGATAGACATGCAAGTTCTCAGAGAAGTTGTGGTTGCGCGGTGTTGTCACTACACTATTTTTTCCGAATTTGCTCGTTGGTTGACCGGGTGTTGTCACGTACCTTGCGTGCAGGTCGGATCGTATTAAAGGAGCTAGAGTTTCCAACGGCGATATATAGAGAAAGATATTTTCCGCTGAGGAATACCACACAAGAATGTGAGATCCGGACCTGTAGCGAAATCGTTGTCCGATTGTATGATGCATGGTCCCTTGCGGTGCAGCAAAGAAGATAATGTATGGTATGGTTAGGACTGGTAAATGTTCTACAGACGATGCACACACACACACCTCTCAACATCATACACGTCGATCGACGCATCTGGATTTCAGCTTACTATGCGTCGCGTATTAATGGTATGGTTCGTTGAGAAAAATGGTATCAGATTAGACAATGGAGGTATGTTGTAGATCATACAATGATGTTGACCTTAAGTGCTATCGATATCGGCGTCCCCATATGAATGGTCGAGGTGTGCGGTCCAATCACGAGCTGTTGTATCTTTTCGAATATTATCCATAAGCCGGAACCTGATTATGCTTCAACTGCAATGGATAAAGAAGATGAAGCCGATGGCGGTGCATCGATGAAATCAAAGACATATTAACGACTGGCATGTTATTCATTATAATTTAAAGCGAATTCGGTTGGTTAGTGTCTACAAAATTACTAAGAGGTTGCTTATTGTATAAATGCATATTTATATTTTATGTTTAGACTCTGTATGTAAATTAATAGGGATAGTAAAACAAAATTTGCTATGCCTCACGGGCTATGTGTCGCATCAAAAAAAATACATCAATGAATCTATTAATATTAGTAAGAAGATACCCGATAATGTATACGCTTCTGACACTATATAAAATGAAGTTTATATAACTTATTTTATACAATAAAATGAGAATAGATGTATGTTTCAGAAAATATAGTTTTAGGTTGTCTTTCACATTTTAAGGTATACCGATCATCTTTCTAATACTATGTTTTCAATATTTCTTGAGATTAGATTATATTATGCATGCGAGTCGTCGTGGCAGATGCCTTGACTTTTCCTACACGAATTTTTGTACCTACTTCTATGGAGAAGGACTTGGATTTTACTCCTTCCGATTCAGGAGCTGAATGTTTTTTGTATGAAAAAAGTGAAACCTTATTGAGAATGTTCCTCAAACAAAACGGTTAATCCCCAATCCATAGTTTGTTGGCCTGGTGATCACGCAAACAAAAAATACCAGAGCGAAGAGAAGTTGGAGCATATGCCAACATTTCCAACAAATTTGTTTGGAAATCAGGTACGAGAGAACGGTACCACGGAAATGAGCTTTGCGATGAGGGAAGATCTGCGCATATTCATCCATCACTCTGATGAGTTATGGATTGTTAAGAGTATTGCTAATGATAAGAGGGCCGAAATCATCACGGGTATAAAACAGTTGATGGTGTTTTTATATGATACATACTACGGATGCTTGAGTATGCGTTGGGATTGATAGACGACTCGACAAAGAGCTAGTTGTTGTAAAAGCTATCAAAGATTGCAGTGAAATCAGTTTTGCCATGTATCCAAGAAGCTTTTTGCGAGAATGTTGGTCTCGGCCGGATGCGGTCGGCGGCCGCCGGGCCCGCGGGGGGGCCTGGGCCCGACGGGGCCAGGCGGCCGACGGGATGTGGCGGTCCGGCCAGCCGGGAAAGCCCCGCGGCGCGGAGGGCCGCCAGCCACGGCCCTGGCGCGGCGACGCTGGTCTCGCGCGGGCTGGCGCCGCCGCCGGAGCCGCCGGCCGCCGGTACGAGACGCCCCACCGGGCCGACGGTGTATCTAGGACACCGAGCGGCCCGGGCCAGCCCCGGAGCGGGCGGGCGGCGGACTGCGCGCCGGGGCCGGGGCGCTGTGGTGGGGTAGCGCCGGGCCGGGGCGCTGGAGGGTTCACCGCGGCGGGTGGGGTGCCGGCGGGTCCGGGGGGTCCTCTCGCGCGCGGGCGCGGGCGCACCCGGGATGCGCCCCGTACCGGGACGGTATCCGGGCCCCCGACCCCAGCAAGGCGGGGTCGCCCGGTCGGCACACGAGGACCGTGCCGGCGGCCGGCCGAGGCGGGCGCCGCCCCAGGCCGGCGGGCGGGCGGTGGGTTCGGGGGACGCGCCGGGAGGGGAGTCCGCAGCACCCGACAGAGCCGTTCCGGCGCGCAGACCGGGCAAGCCCGGCCGGTCTGGGCCGGCGGGTCCGTCGCCAAACTTTATGTGCGGTTGTCTCGGGGCGTCTTGTTTCTTTCGGAGGTCGTTCCGTGGACTCAACTCTGTTTGTCCCCTGTTGTTCGTCACTTTTGTGTTCCGTGGGTGAGGGTCTTGACTTATTGCGTTGTCGTGCTGCTCTGTGCCTTTATTCAGGCTCATGTCGGTGTGGGAAGCTACTTGGGAGTACCTTGACGACGATATTCTGTACAAGAAACGCGAGAAACTGGACGACCTCGATGAGCGTTTTTGTCTTATTAAACTTGTGTTTAGTTTTTAAAAATTGCTGTGTTTTATCAAACTGCAGATATCGGACACTTGGACCATGAGAGCAGATCAAAAATCCATTGATCTTACTGAGCTCGGACAAGGATCATTTGCTCAGCAAAGATGGTCGTGGAGCCTCAGAAATGACTCGGTCATGCCAAAGCCAGAAGATTTTGGCTTCTTACAACGGGCAACTAGCCTTATACGATGGATGAGCTTAAATATAGTTGTGGAAGTCCAGCTAATGAAAATGAAAGACTTATGGTGATGATAGACAGATGAGAAAAGAGGGGTATTTAGAACAGATTCCTGGATGCAGTTTTTTAATTGATACGCGGTGGGAGGGCATGTTTTTTCTTTATGGCTATGGAGGCAAAGAGGAAAACTCTTGCGGATACAGAGGACTTTCATCGGCGGATCCGATCTAACACGTATGATTGATCTATAATAACGCATTCAGTGGAAGTGTGCATTGTTGCTTTGGAAGGAGGTGGGACCGCACATTCCCAGATTTGGTATTCTGATAGATGCAGACGAGTTCAGTACTTTGGCAAGAAAATGGAGCCAGGACGGATCGTGCAGGAGGATTGGTTAAAGGCGGAAGTTAATTGTATGAGATGAGGCGCCTATGATGAGCAGACCTGTTTGGAGACGTTGGATCGTTCGCGGGGGATGGGTGGAGGTCCGCGGGGGCGGGCACTCAGGGCCGCCGGGGCGGGGGCGGCCTGCGGCGGGGTGGTGGCGGGGGGCCCCTGGGTGCCGATCCGCGGGAGTTCCCGATCTGGTTCCGGGCGGACGGCCACCGGCGGTGCGCGCCGCCCGTCCCGGTCCGGCGCGGGGGCGATGCGGCTCCGGGCGGGTGGGGACGCTTTCTGGCGGGAGGGGGGGGCCGCGGACGCTGGCGCGTGGGGGTTCCGAGACCGAGCGGCGCGGCGGTGGCGGGCTGGGGCTGGGGAGCCCAGGGGCGCGGGCGGGGGCCGGCGTATGTGTGATATTAGTAGATCTGTCTCAAACAAACTTTCTTGGGGGTGAGAGTGGTTTGTTTTCGGTGGAGACTTGCAGACAGATTTACCGAGGTTATAACCTGGAGGTGGTCGATGCAGAGACGTTTAAGCGGCCTCGTGAATTCGTCATATCTTTGGAGCACTGCAAAGTTTTGAAGCTAACAAAAACATGAGATTGCTCGCTGGTCTTGACTGATGATGCAGCAAAAGAGCTTCAATCTTCTCACAATGATTTGATGTTGGAGATGATAAATTTGCCTAACGATGTCAAGTTGAGATATGAAATCCCTTCTGATTT
This sequence comes from Moricandia moricandioides, assembly GCA_905132885.1. Classification (NCBI taxonomy): domain Eukaryota; kingdom Viridiplantae; phylum Streptophyta; class Magnoliopsida; order Brassicales; family Brassicaceae; genus Moricandia; species Moricandia moricandioides. The sequence goes on along the minus strand of CAJHQQ010004829.1, from coordinate 19,248 downwards.
GCTGATAAAAAACAGTGGAGAAGATCTATTGAGACTATGGCAAAAGAGGTTATGGACAAGCTTTTCAAACCTCAAGAGATAAGGATTGTATAGACATCGAGCCATTCTGACTCCCACAATGATGAAGTGGATAAAATAAATGATTACATGCTTTCACAGTTGCCAGGTAACATGTTTTTGTGTTTACCTTATGTTCCAGTAAACTTTTTACATGTCACTAAAGAAAATGATTTACATAGGCGTTCAGTGAAGAGAAGGTTTACCTTAGCTCTGATAGTATTATCCCATCCGTGTTGGACGTAGAAGAAAACGTTGTATATCCTGCAGAGTTTTTGAAGCATGTTAAAGTGGCTGGACTGCCTAGACATAATTTGAAGTGAAGGTTGGTGCTCTATATGTGTCTCCGTAACATGGATGTTGCAGATGAATTATGCCAATGATACTAGCTAATTGTTACTCAGCTACTTCTGCCATGTGATAAAAGTAGAATTATAATCGGAAACAATATGTTGGGACAAGGTCTGGATCCTAGAATGTTGTAACACCACTACTAACACAAAGTTTCCCTTCCAAAATGCGTCGAAGACAGTTTCCGGTTACATTGGCTTTCGCGATGACTATCAGCAAAAGTCCAAGGTCAAACACTAGAAAGTGTTGGTTTGTTTCTGCCGTAGGCCAGTGTTCTCTCCTGGTCAGCTCTACATTGCACTTCAAGAGTTACAGTCGAGATCTTGATTAAAAAATCCTAATAACTGGTAAAGAAAGAAAGCCGGAGACAAAAACATTGAATGTTGTCTACAAACAAGTTTTCCAGAATATTCCATAGGCAGGGTACGTAATTATTATCTACTTTTTTCCAATAATTTTTTAAAATATATAAATTGTTACAGTTATTTATTTTTTGGAATTTGCCAGATGGGTAGTGATGAGTATGAAGATCAATAGTATTTCATTGCCAATCAGTTTTCCGACTATTCCGATCATGGTATGTCACTTTTATATTTTTTTCTGTTCAATAAAGAATAGAAAAGAATAAATCTTTCAAATTATGTAACAAGTTCACTTGCTTACAAAATTAAATACATTTTTGCATGTTTTTAATGGAAGTTGTTTTCATTATCGAGACAAGTACTTCATACTTGAGCAAGTAATTCATACTTGATATAATTTATGGATAATACTTTCAATTTTATTATATATTTTTTAATATGTCTACATAAACTTTTCAAAAAAATAAAACATAATAATATTTTTACCTAAAATAAAGACTTACAACACATATACAATACAATTCTAATTAGTGATAATATAAAATATGTTACTTCTAAAACTATACACTATTAATTCCAGATTTAGAAACTAAAATATCTTCTTAACACACAAATTATTTTGGGACGTTGCAATTATGCATACCGGAACGACTACCTCTTGATACTGAAGTTACTTTGTTCCATCTCGTCTGTGTAAAATATCGAGTACCAACATTTTCCTGTGTGTGATGCTTTCTCCCAAAGATGGTGGTCTTATGATATAAAATTCCTTACTGCTAAAACTTTGTACTACTTAATCCATAATTTGAATTTGTTTATGTCCGCACAGGGTGAGGGCTGGTCACCTAGTTAATAATTAAGAGAAACAACATTAAAAACACTTAGAAAAATCTACTCTATTAAAATAGAATATTATTTTTATCTACTTACAAATAGTCTAGGTTGGACTATTCCATTTATATAGCTTTCATATTATTTTTACTTTTACCTAACTTAATTATTATTAAATATATACATCATCCTAAAATTAAGAAACTAAATAACTAATATATATTTTTTTAAATAATCAATTCAGTTTATATTAACACTAAATTTTAATAATTAATCAATTATATTTTATTTACTAATAGTAAAAGAAATTATATATGCCTACAAACTTGTATAAATATAAAATTGTACTTTAATCCAAAAAGAAATAAATTCTTCAAAACTTTAACCAGATACATAATAAAACTCTTATAGATAGATTATTAAAATTATATATATATATATATATACATATATATGTAAATACATATATAGAGTATTGAAATTAGATATATATATATACATACATATATACACACATATATATACATATATATATATAAATATATATATATATATATTTGATAAAAGAAATATTAATAATTACATATATATATATATATTTGATAAAATAAATATTAATAATTAGTTACTATAAATATTTAATGATATAATGGAATGTACTATTATTGATATTTTTATGAATATAATTTTACTGACTATTCCAACAAACATAAAATTTTTTATCAAAAATAAAACTAATTGAAAAATATAAAACACACTTTAAGTTAGACTTGAACATTTAAGGTATCCTTGGAATACATGCTAGATATTTTGAATTTTGGTTCTAATTTATATCATATCCTAAGTCTCATTCTAGTAAATTTGTAAGTACGAATTAGATTCAGATATAACACATTCATAAGATGACCATATAACATTCATATTTGGGTTATACTAGTTCAGTTCAGATATATCCAATGTTAAATCCAAAATTTAAAAGTAAAACATAAGAAATAAATATTTATTTATATAAATTTGAATATTTAAAATATTTATTTAAAACTTAATACCTATTTGTCGATATCATTTCAAAAAATATAGAAATGGATATTTGAAGTATATATTTATATTTGTGATTATTTAGACATTCAGACCATTTTTTGGAATCTTTCGGACTTTTCAGCTTTTAGGTTACCCAATCGGGTTTGGCTAATAACACTTCGGATTCGTATATCTTTTGTACCACGCTACAAGAATCATTCTGATATTTCTTATATTTTGAACTGGGTATATATGAATCAAAAATTTTGGTTTGTGTTCGATTCGGACTCCGAATTACATATTTTATTCTCAATTTTACTTCAAATAAAGAAAAATGATTATATAAATTTTTATCAAAAAATCAGCCGCGGTTTTAGCATGAGTTAAAATCTAGTAAACAGTTAACTAAACACCTTAACGAACCGTTCCAATAAAATAAGTTAGAAAACGGGAGCGGTCGTTACACGGACTCTCAAAGATCTTCAATGAGAAAATATCAGTGGAGCCTGACAATTATCAAAGATAAGATAAGATATTAAGGGAGCAAGCCTTTGAGAGACACGAGGGAAAGAGCGATGATATTAGGGAGCAAGCCTTTGAGAGTCACGAGGGAATAGAGAAGTTTTGCGGATGTTATTGAGGGCACATAAGAGCATTACCACACGCTCCAGCCCCACTCCAAATCCACCGTGAGGCGGTGCACCATACCTGTAAACATGCAGCCACTTGTCAACTCAACTCAACTCATAGTATGTGGATATGTAGTAGATCGATCAGTTTGTGGTTACCTGAATGCATCGATGTATGTGGATATTGTCTTGACATCAATGCCGCATTCTCTTGCACGCTTCTCCAAGAGTTCTGGGTCATGGATACGTTGAGCTCCTGACATGATCTCCTCTCCTATGAGAAAGAAACCTCAAATTTAGTGTTATTAAATCAAGTGTAGAAGTAACATAATTGGGTGACAAACTCGTAGATGCACGCACCTCTGATGAAGACATCGAATGAGTTGCTGTAGTTAGAATCGTCTTCACATGGCATCGTGTAGAACGGTCTGACAGCCGATGGATAGCGATGCAGCATGTAGAACTCTGTCTTGTACTTGTCCAGAACAAGCTGGCCAAGTTTCCTCTCAGTTTCTGTATTTAAATCACCAAGAGGATCAACCTCCTCGCCAGCTTCCTGTCAAGATGACCCAATTATTATTATTCATACTCTTAACTCATCAAGTTGAATGCAAAAAAAATCCAGTCATACCTTAAGCATTTGAATCCCTTCTGCAAAGGTTAGTCTCAATGTTTGCGGAAGAAACTACAAGTTTAGTGCCAAATCATCAATTTTCAATACAAAAGAAACTTAAGTTTTTTCCTAAGAATCCAAACGATAGATACCTTCAAAGATTGAAATGGGTATTGCTTTCTGACAGATTCAAGTTCCTTTGGGCACCTTTCTTCTAATTTTGTGAATATGAACGGAAACAACTCCCCCACAAGATCCATTATCTGCACAAAACAGGAAGTATTATTAGCATTAATGGAGAGATGAAATATTATTAATATTTTAACACTTAGCACAATCATACACACCTCAGAGTAGTGCATTCGTATCTCCATCTCCACATCAAGACCTACGAATTCACACAGGTGTCTATGAGTGAAAGAGTCTTCAGCTCTAAAAACAGGACCAACCTCAAAGACGCGTCGCATGTCACCACATATCGCCATCTGCTTATGAAGCTGAGGAGACTGAGCCAGACAAGCAGGCTGACCTTTGTAGTCCAACCTAAATACAGCGGAACCTCCTTCACTACTGCCAGCCATCAATTTCGGTGTGTGGATTTCAAGAAACCCCTTGGATAGTAAGAATTCTCTGAACGCCTACACAAACAATTAAATCATGCAAGGAACATTAGGATGACACATGTATAATGACAAATCCTATCCTAACTAGCTATAATCCTCCATGTTGGATATCAAATCAGGGCCTACAATTTGGACTTGGCACTGAATACGGAAGATGGCTTGATTAGCCGGTGTTCTGATGTCAAGAACCCTATTATTCAAACGCGTGTCCTGAAGGACACGAGCAGCTCGTTTGCCATCCTGCAACAATCAATCATGTAAACAGCAGCTCACTTATGAAAGAACATATCAAAGCACATTAGCAGCTCCAAATCTTAAAACATTATTCTACCTTGACAGATTTTTCAATTTCTGCTTCACTTCGAGCAGCATCCTTCACAACAAGTGGTAAATTTAGCAAGGATCTGCTGAGGCAGTACATTTTTGTGACAAGTATTTCAACCTGCAACATTATCGATGAGTTAATGTCACTATTCGAATCAATCAAAGAAGAAAACGAAAAGGAAACAAGCAACCTGCTGAGTGGTTCCTGTGATAGGCTTCTTAGGGAGAGAGACGACACCGATAAGCTCAACAACGGATTCATGACTCAGCTGCCTGACAAATTTAACCATGCTTGTACCAACTCTGGCCTCCTCCACGAGGCATTGAACCGTGAATCCACTTTCCCTCAAGATCACAAACAATATTTAGCGACAAAGCGATGATTGTGCACTCGACCTCTGATGGAAACCTCTGACCCCACAATCTCTTCACCTAAGTTGCTCACATCAGTGAACTCTTTTCCTTCAACAGCCTCTCTCCAGCTTCTACCTGCAGCCGACTTAGGATTCACGTCACCGTAGTTGCTGGAAAACGATTCCTCCTCCTCCAGAGGAAGAGGAAGAGAAGATGATGTAGCTTCTTCTCGTTCCTGTTTACGGGACAACTTCTCCAGTTTAGCGGCTCTCTTCTTTGCTGCTTTCTTGCTGATCTTCTCTCCAGATTCCTCCACCATCTCTTCTCCAGTAAATTTCTTAGAACTGTCGTTGGATGACGACATGATGCCTCCTTGGAAACCCTACACATTATATATTCCTAGGGATGTTATATAGGTTCTGAAATTCAGGATTGGCCCAACCCATCTATATAATTTAAAAGCCACAACCTTAATGTATTATTCATAAAGTGTATAATCCTAGTTTAGGGTTAAGTTCAAAAATAAAGGGTTTTGATAGGGTTGGACCATATTAAATCTTTTTTTTGGTAAACAATAATATTTTGGTATAAACTTGTTTTTTTGTAAACTATGTTGGTGTATGGATAATATGTGCTTAATTTAATAGGGTTACGAATAACCTTTAAAATTATTTCTAGCCCTAACCCTTAGTTTTGAAACAAAGCTTAAAAATGGCTAGCCCTATAATATATAGGGTTTATATTTTAGTCCATTTATTTTGATTTACACAATTATTATATACTATTTAAATATCTATTAAAATTTTAAATTTGTTTGATTATGCAAAACAAAGTTTTTCGGCAAAACCTTAAAAACAAAAAAAAAAGAGTTTTTCACCAAAATCACGAAATCGAGTTTTTTTGTCAAAACCGAAAATTGTGTTTTTTTATGGTTTTATGGTTTTAGCGGGTAAACTTGATTTGTGATTAGACAGTTTTGGCGGGAAAACACGATTTTGCGGTTTTGGCGGGAAAACACGATTTTGCGGTTTTGGCGGGAAAACACGATTTTGCGGTTTTGGCGGGAAAACATGATTTTGCGGTTTTGGCGGGGAAACGCAATTTTGTGGATTTGACGGGAAAATTTGATTTTGCGATTTTGGCTACAAAACGTGATTTTGCGGTTTTGGCGGGAAACGTGAATTTGCGGTTTTGGCAAGAAAACGTGATTTAGCGATTTTGGCAGAAAAACTCGATTTTGCCATTTTGGCGGAAAAATTCGATTTTGTTGTTTTCGCAGGAAAATGCGAATTTGTCGTTTTGGCGGGAAAACTTGATTTTGTGGTTTTGACGGGAAAAAGTGATTTTCCGGTTTTGGGGAGAAACGTGATCTTGCGGTTTTGACGAGAAAACGTGATTTTGCAGTTTTGGCGAGAAAACGTGATTTTGCAGTTTTGGCGGGAAAACGTGTTTTGGCGGGTAAATGTAATTTTGTGATTTGGACGAGAAAATGTGATTTTGGCGGGAAAATGCAATTTTGCGGTTTGGACGAGAAAATGCGATTTTGCGGTTTGGATGAGAAAATATGATTTTGCAGTTTTGGTGGGAAAATGCGATTTTGCGGTTTGGACGAGAAAATGCGATTTTGCGGTTTGGACGAGAAAATGTGATTTTGCGGTTTTGGTGGGAAAACTTGATTTTTTCGGTTTTCGCGAATAAATTGATTTTGTGGTTTTGGCGGAAAAACTAGATTTTACGGTTTTCGCGGAAAAACTCGATTTTGCGGTTTTGACAGAAAAAAACTTGATTTTGCAATTTGACGGAAAAAACTCGATTTTGTGATTTTGGCGGGAAACCCGATTTTACAATTTTTTTTTCATTTATATGATCATATATTAAGTTGTTAAAAATGTAATTTTTTGATTAAAATTAGTATACAAACATTTGTTTGCATGCATGAAAATTAAATGAGTTAATCCTGGTATCAACATTAATCCTTAATTAAAATAGGATTAAAATAGGGCTAAGTAAAAATAGAGCTTGATTTATCTTAAATGATTTATCTTAAACAAAAGAGAGAGAGAGAGCTGAACCTTGACCCGGAATTAAGTCCCTAAATTTACCCCTTTGGTGACTAACTTTGGCTCTTAATGTACTGCCACACGGGAATCGGATACCCACCATTACAGAACGCAAAGGAATCTACAACGCCTTAAGAGATCGCTAACAAATAAAGAGATATTCTGCATAGGAACACAAGAAACCATATTAATATTTCCAAGAGAGAGATGCTAGCAAAGCACCATAGTTTGGCTTGATGGAAATTGATGTTACCATGTTATATCTTACGCAGAACTTTTCGGACAAAGATTCTCAGCAACAAATGCACCTCTAACTTAAACTTGCTCCACCTTGAACAAATGGCTGATGAAAGACAGACTCATCTTTCTACTGCAGTCTGCACTTTCTTTTTTCAAAGACATTTGTTCTCCTTTTAACTTCATGCTCCTGAGAACTCTCATGTGTGATTTTCCTTGAAACATCAGGTTCTAAATTATTCACACAATCTCTGGCTTATGTATTCCCAACTATGCACTCTTTAACTTTATTGACTTTTCCAAGTAAACTCTTTTCTATCTTAATGGTCCAGGTAAACTCCCTTCTTATCTTTTGAGGTAGACCACACTTGAAAACTCTGAAATTGAGCTTGTGGTCTAACTCCTTCAATATAACAGCTTCCTTCCACTCAAACTGGGACTTGGATGGCTCTCTCTGCAGCTCAAACAACATCTTTAACCTAAGATATGATCACAAGGTTACGTTTTAGAGTTTTAATCATCAGAGACATGATCTTAAATCTAGAAAAAGGAGATCTAACCTATTGAAAACCGAAATATAAAATACAAAAATGTAGTAGACACATAACTTGTAAAACTTGCTTCTCAAATTCCCGCCACCAAATAATGGTACCAGAAAGAGTTCTTTCTCTTGCCCATTTCATACAATAATCAAAAACCCAGTATATGCAACTTTAAAGATTTTGTTTATGAAAGTTACACAGTTACAAAAATAGAAGTGCATTACTTATCAAAAAGAATAAATAGAAGTGCATCACTGAAGAGAGAAAAGAGAATCTGTGTCGAAGAAAGCCATAGGAGGACTTTAATAAAATTCCTCAACTTCTGATCGTTTGCTACCATGGAGTTATCATGTTGTCAACAAAGAAATTCTCCCTTCTTAATCTCACGAACAACTTCCTCCTCGTTACATTTCTCTCCATCTTCATTCTTATTTTCGTCATTATCATACCTCACATTACCAACTTGTTACTCAGATTGATCATAATTGAAATAGATCTCAACCCTATGAATTTCACATATTCATCATCATTTTCCATAGTCATTAGTCGTTCTTTGTAGCCAATATAAGTTCTAAATCAATCGTATAAGAAAATATTAGGTTAACTAGATGATTATCCGCGCGCATGCGCGGATGAAATTAATATATTAATTATCGTTGAATATTAATATTGATTATTCAACCATGATGTCATAAATCTCCAAACGTATAGTTATGAATCGTCAATATAATGTTGATGAGTAGGGTGATGTTTATTGATATTTTTTTAAACTTATTTAATTTACATTGGGCTTCAATGATATCATTCAAATGTTATAATTCACCATCTCACTTCGATATGAAGAATCATATTTTTGAAATGATATAATCAAGTAACATTTGAGATCAATGCTTGCGCAGAATGAAGATTAATTATGTATAAAAGTTATTTGTAGATAATATTATTTATTTGGGAAATTAGCAAGGATAACCATAAGAAAAAATTTAATTTGGTAAATGACCATAGCAACTACATGGCTAGAATACACTATATATATTGTGTATTAATTGTTGTTATACCCCTTTATATAAGTATGGGTAGTGGTTTTGTTTTTCTTTTATTTTTTTATTTTGTTATAAAATGTTTTCCCCTCTAATCTTATTTATCTTCTAGTTTTATTAAAAATAATTATCTAAATTTATAAAATAGTAACAAAAAATATAGATTTTTTTCTATTTATGATGTGTTTTGAAAATTTTAAAACATATATATATATATATATATATAACATTTGATATATCATGTTAGATTAAGAAATCAAATTAAAGTCTATAATATATCATAAATTCATATAGTATAATCTAATTTGTACTTCAAATGATACTTCATACTTAAAACATAAAGATTAAAGAATTTGATGTGAATTGATCAATCTAGAGTTTTAACTCAACTAAAACTCTACACAGTTTCTTATATTTTCTATATTTTCGTGTTGTTCTCTTATCGAACAACCAATATGTAATTAATTATAATATATTGAAAATATTATATACTATTCTATACTATCTTACACATTTAGATAGTCTAGTAAGATTTTTTTCAAATGAGATATAATTTTGTTGTGTTCTTTGCTATTTGGAAACATAAAATTATATACAATCATTTCTTTTCTTTTTTTTTCTCTCTCTCTCTCTCTCTCTCTCTCTCTCTCTCTCTCTCTCTCTCTCTCTCTCTCTCTCTCTCTCCCTCCCTTCCCTTCCCCTCCCCTCCTCTCTCTCTCTCTCTCAACTTTTTTATTTGTTTGTCGCTCCATTTATTCTATAATGTACACCATAATGTGTGAAACCTAAAATTTAAGTAATGTTATTAACATATCATACTATTATGGACTATGCAAATAGAATAATATACGCATTTAGAACATATTAGGCCGCACTTTACATATTATCCTCTCACTATTTGTTTTATATATTGACGCGCTGTGAAGGAAAGAAGGGTCCACATTTTGCACAATTATCCTCTCACTTCTGGTAACTTTTTTTATGGTTATTTGCCTATTTTTTTTCATTATGGTTATTCCACCAATTAACTCTATTTATTTTGCATTAATTTACATATTATGCAATAATAAATATATTGAATAATTGAAGAGCGAATAGCTATTACGTATACAATTAAATTCGAGTAATAACATAAATAAAAACAATCTTTCTTTTTATTTACAAAACTTTTTGTTGATAAAAAACAAAATAAACCATTTATTTATGTTATATAATATATAATTAAAATCAAATGATATTGATATAGATATATAATATATTTAATATAAATATTTATTTATTGAGGCTTGATACTCATATGATTTTATTAACATTTTTATATTTGTTGTGACAAAAATATTATTTTTATTAACATGTTTATGTATTTTATATATGATATATATATATATATATTAATTTAAACGATATTGAAATAAATGTATATATATTAAATGAGACTTCATATTTACATGGTTTTATGATCATTTATATCTTGTTATAATAAAAAAGTTAAACAATTGATCAAAACAATTTCATCATAGATTTTTAACAGCCTTAGTAATTTATATTAAAAAAATTAAAATATAGTAAATTAGAAAAAATCTAGATTTTTTATTATATACTTATGTGATTTTTAAATTGTATCTTTTTATAACAAAAAATAAAAACATTGTTCACAAAATTTTGATTGTAATTCTTTTATTGTTTTAGTAATTTATAGTTGTTTTTAAAAATTCATAATATAACATGTAAGAAAAAAAAATTAGATTTTTTATTATATGGTTAATATGATTGTTTAATTTTTTAATAATATAAATTAAAAAATGATGAAGAATACAAAATATATTATCAAATCTTTATTATTCAAAACATTAATTGTCATATATATGTTAATCATATTAGGTAATTCCGTAGCTTTTATTTAAGGAAAGAATGTAAAATATCATTTTATGCACTACTAATCAATATGTATGTTAATTTAATAAAAGTATAATATATAATTAGATGGACCAACTTTTTTTCTAAGGATTCTGAGAATCATCCTCGTGATGACACGTGGCTACACTTAAAAGTTATAATGCTCCAGGATTAATATATAGGGGATGTAACAAAAAACCAATACACCCTTGATGAAACACGTCCACTTAATGAAACACGTCCACTTGCTTACAAAATTAAATACATTTTTTTGCAGGTTTCTAATGGAAGTTGTTTTCATTATCGAGACAAGTACTTCATACTTGATCAAGTACTTCATACCTGATATAATTTATGGATAATACTTTCAATTTTATTATATTTTCTTTTAATATGTCTACATAAACTTTTCGAAAAAATAAAACATAATAATATTTTTACCTAAAATAAAGACTTACAATACATATACAATATAATTCTAATTAGTGATAATATAAAATATGCTACTTCTATAAAATATCTTCTTAAACACACAAATTATTTTCGGACGTTCCAATTATGCATACCGGAACGACTACCTCTTCATACTAAACGTTTCCTTGTTCTATCTCATCCGTGTAAAATTCGAGTACCAACATTTTCATGTGCTTGATGCTTTCTCCCAAAGACGGTGGTCTTATGATATAAAATCCGTTACTGCTAAAACTTTGTACTACTTAATCCATAATTTGAATCTGTTTATACCCGCACAAGGTGCGGACCGGTCACCTAGTTTCTATTATATAAAGTGTCAAAATACACTTACCATGAAGCCTTTTAAGGAGAAGCTCAATAAAAGAAAAATCCGTGAGAATTTTGATCCGCAATATAACACAGGAAATTCTTATTACTTTCGTAACAGGTCATCTTGATTATCATTCATTGCTCAATGACTATAACTAGGTCCACATTACATAGATTCTTGGGCCAGCTTGACAGAAAAGATAACATTCCCTCCTAAAAAGAAGGTTGATACCATAAATGGAAGAATAGCGATTGAACAACCATCAGCTCCGATACGACACAGCTATAATAACTCAACAAAAAGATCCAATCTAAATATATCGGAAGTTAACAATCCGTCAAAGCAGAAGAGAGAATCTGGAAAATATTATATACATTAATAAATATTCAGACCTGCTGGCATTTAAATCCGATACAAATTGATAAAGCAAATCCAATTTTAATAGAAAATATAACACATTTGTGTTACACTTTTGTGTTACAGAGAAGAGAGATATTACATATAACATAAAATTGTTTTTGAGTAGTGAATCCCCTTTTGTCATTGCAAATATAACAAAAACAAATGAAATACATGTGTATATTATATGTTTTATTTAAATGCTGAAATATTAGAAGAAAAAGCATGTTCTTGATCTCTTTGTCCTCAATGGCTTTATCTTCTTCTTTGCCTTTGGTGGCCTCAAAGCTACCCGGATTGCTGTATCAAACACTGCCTTCACATTCTATTGAGTATTGACAGAGATAAAGAAAACTCTTTCAGCTTATTTAATTTACTATATCTATTTCAACCTAATGTTAAATATAATGTACTCATATAATATTGTATACCTGCTGGGTTTTGGAGCTGCATTCTAAGTACCTGACGGCTCCAATCATCTTTCTTAATTCTTCTCCCTGTTACTCAAATTCATTCATACAATTACTTCCCAGTTATGACTTTGTGTAACATGACATCAACACTTTTATTATAAAATTAAATACATTTGTCTTCATAAGGATACCTGAGCAGTTGTTATCGAAGCTGCTCCTGGATGATCTTTCAGAAACTGCTTGTCATCCCTCAGATCTGTATTTTCTTACATTATTTCATTAATAAAATAGAGAAATATTTTAAGATAAATCTAATTTTTTTTATTAAAATAAATTTTAAAAAGAAAAATAATTAAAATAGATTTTTATTAAAAGGTGTAAATATATATGTTTATACTCTTTAGGTTAACTAATCTAGCCTTAAGATTTAAAGTTATGAGGTGAAGTTTTGGAAGTGATGTTTAAAAATAAAAATAAATTAAAAAAATATTAAAACTTCAAAATAAAAAATTCTATTTTTCTTATTTTTTATTTGAGGTTTATCTTGTAACAAAAACTTCAAAAAAAATTATTCAAGAAATTTTGACCAATAAAATATACATTGACGATTAAATGTTAAATAAACTAAGTTAAATGTATAGATAATAAAGCCTAACTAGGGTAATTGCTTATAAGCCGAATAACCCGATCGGGCTATCTTTTAGTGCATATGTGTTTTCCAGCCCATTAGGTTTCATTATATGTGTATAGCTACAGAAACAAGAAATTGTAGAAACGAAAAAGAATATGCGGATTAATCAATTTTGGAACTAGTAAATTAGAAGCTTTATATAACTGCAAAATGACCAAATGGTGGATATTTAATATATTGTTTTCGCTTGAAATGTATAAAATAATAAATATAAATCGCTTTCACATATCACAAAGCAAGTTTTGAAAATATTGCATAGCTACGAAATGTTTCCCTTTGTCACTGATGGATTTATTAAAGCAAATGTTGATAAACTTTCTTTAGAAAACCAATTACGAGGAAATTTATTTAAGCAAAAAAAAAAAGTATACGAGAAAAATAATTTATTACCTAATTTTGTTCCGACGAGCACAATGGGAATGGTAGGCGCATAATGTTTCAGCTCCGGAAGCCACTATTAATCAAGAGTTAGTTTAAATAATATCGACAACAGTTCAAAATGTGTCACCAGAATCATTTTCTAAAAATCAGATGCAAATTTGAAAAGCTACCTTTTTATAAATATTCTCATAACTGGCCTTACTAATTAGAGAAAATGCCAATAAAAACACATCTGCTCCTCTGTAACTCAAAGGCCGAAGTCTGTTATAATCTTCCTGCCCTGATAATTCCACATCGAAACTAATAATTAAATCTAATATTTATATATAACAATTCATCATTTTAAATAAAAAGTAAATAAAATAACTATTAACCAGCAGTATCCCAGAGGCCGAGATTGACAGTACTTCCATCGACCACAACATTCGCACTGAAATTGTCGAAAACTGTCGGAACATAATCCTGTAATAAATTTATATCTTAAATAGTTATATCCAAACATATAGTACTAAAGAGAACGATACCAATTTCTTAGGAAACATATTCCAGTCTACTTAAATCTTACAAAAGCATTATTACACATCAAGATTGTTTTTTTTCTTCTTGGTACGTAAACGGAAAAACAAAATCTGCAAGACACTAACATAAAACTATTTTTTTTCTCTAACATAAAATTTTAAACATAAGTTTGAAAGTATTCATGGAAAATTGTTTTTAAACAATAATTTTAATATTACCGTAGGAAAGGTATTGCTGGTATATGAAATCAGCATACAAGTCTTCCCCACTGCTCCATCTCCGACAGTCACGCACTTGATGAATCTTGCTGTGCTCATTTTCTTTTCTTTTATCTTCAGTTTCTTTTATTTATCTGTTTGTGAATATGTGTGTGTGTGTTTGGTTTTTATGTTCAGAAGAGAAGTGGTGGAGGGTTTTTAAGTAGCTTTTTGTGATGATTATAGTTGTTTATTGGTGAAGAGGATGATTCAGATAATTGTTAATTATTATTTGTTTATTGGTAAAGGAAGAAATTTGAAGCAAAACGCACCAGATCAATCGAACTAATACCGAATCAAGGAGCTTTGTAGATAAAATGGTTTTATATATCCTCAAATTAAATAAACCAAGTAAACCAAACAAACTCTCACTGAAACAGTGGAGTCGAGTCATAAGCCTTTTTTAAAAAAAAAAAAAGAAACATGGAGTCATAATCTTCATAGGTTTCAAGAATATCAAGATTACAGTTTTAAAATAGTTAAATGATATTATTATTAGATTTATTCATTCTATTTATTTTTATCTGATTTTCGAACCAAATTGAACAAAATTAGTCAGAATGATTTTCCATGAAATCGTACCAGGAAAACCCAACTAAAGAATATATACTTGATTAAATATATATTTCATTTACTTAAACTAGTGATTAGAATGATGAGGAATTGAGTATTTCTTTTACTTCAAGTGCAAGATCTTGTCGTCAGCGAAAGTGATATGTAGCAATTTGGTGTTGGTTGTGAGTGGATTTATTTATGTGTTGGAGAAGGAACTCTCATCTTACTTTCATTAAGTTTTAATTTTCAAATAAAAATATTTTATTCAGTATTTTATGTTTGTCTTACTTGATCACATATTAACAACTTTGGATATTGATAGGATTGACTTAAATATTAAGATTGGGATTATGTAAAACTGTATACTAATTTCTTTTTACATTTTAATTATTAAATATTGTGTTTAATATTTTTACATCTTTTTTTCTTCGTTCCCTCACATATGTACTTTGTTGAAATCTTAATAATTTACATCAAAATATGTGTTACGAAAACAACTTCAAAATAAATATATCAATATATTTATTTATTTTAAGCCTACACATTAGACATATGCTTTTTATGTAACTTTATTTAAATCATTTATTTCTTGACATGTTTTCTCGTATACACATGTTTTTTTTTTTAATATTTACTTATATTGATCAACTTGGAAAACGGAAATTTACACTGACTATTACAGGATCGATTCAACCAAAATGTTCTATATCAAACATAACAATACTAGCTTCGCTCGCCCATTTAGCCGACACCATCCGCTACCTTGATCCAAATCCTTAGAATATCAATTACCGTTCTCAACTGTTGAAGTAAACCATTAGAAAGTGAGGTTTACCTCGTTACCTTGGATGCCGGTCTTCTCATTACATCACTGGATTATCTTGTGGTTAATGATCTCTTCTAACCCGATAGTCACTGTCAATTAAGCTCTCAACCAGAGTAAGGAAGTAAACCGCCACGAGCCGAGACTGCAAAGACGAGACACCACCAAAGCAAAACGGGCTGCGGAGAAACCTACAACCAGAACAAAGCTTCATAACCTGTAAAAAAGATCGAAAACAACCTGCCTAAACAACCAACTAGTCATCTTTGGGATGGTCATTTCCAACTCAGGCCTCCTCGCCACAAGTAAACCCAACAAACCCCATTAAAGCTACAAAATGGTGACCTGATCCTAACCAGAGAACCTGGTAAGGTCTCCTTTGTGCTTTGACGACCAACTTGCTGGAGAAACAAGGATGAAGATCAAAGCGAACATGAAGCAGATCTACACCATATGCATAATGGCTGGAAAAAATGAACCGGTGTCATGAGGAGTGATAGCAAACGAAGAGCAGCTGCTTAAACTGAAGTTGTCCCTGCCATAGACGACAAGAGCAAAACTACAACACATAATCTGCACACGCTAACCCACACGGACCAGCAGCCACATGACCAACTAATTCCATGAGCACGCGCCGACAAAGGGAGTCTGCCGCCTCCCTTAAGTGCCAACTAGTCCAGGAATTGAGACAAGACGCCGATGCCTAACTAGACAAAGAGTCGAACAATCCAACTCCACACAGAAGACAAACTTCGCATAGAAAAATGAAGAATCGGAGGAGTGAGCTACCACGAACCTCACGCGCAACCACCGCCAGGAATGACGAACTGATCTTAAGAAAGACAAAATTGAGATCCACTGAAGTCCACCCTAAAATCGGGCTCCTTTCATCAACACATACCATGGACGCCTCGTCGGAGCTCCAGATTAGACCTTAGTACACCAAATATATTACCCTCCGGAGGGATCTAGGGTTCCGACGACTTCAGTCATACCAGAGGGAAGGCATATCAACGTTGTATAAGGAGGTGAGAGAAGAAGCAAAAACAAAAACACAAAGGATAAGAGGCTGATACGCCCTAAATTAAAGGATCACTCTGAAATTGGTAAGGGATAATCCTTAACTCCAATGGAACTTGAAACTCCAAAGAAACAAGGCGGTGGATCGAATGGTATGACACAAGAGATGCAAAAGCTCTTGATTTACCGTGGATCGTTAGGTCGGACAGAGGATGCGGAAGGCCTCTGATATTCCAACCCAATTCCCTAGGATATGAAGCACCTAGACGACAACGAGGTTGACCCCATGGATATGACGCACCAGGACGGATCATTTTGATCCCTTGGATATGATGTACCAAGACAGATCGAAAAGTTCCCGAAGGAACAAAACTGAGAAACACTCTTAAGATTCCAAAAATATAACTCACAACTTATTTTATTTCATTGATCAATGGAGTCTTTATATAATAGGCAGGTACATGAAAGTTTGAAATACAAAAGGTTTATTAAAACCTTGAAACTAGAAAATAATTAAACAAATAAGACTTGACCAGAAGTTGGAAAGCTTGCACATTTTGACTCTTAATCTTCAAAATCCGTCACTATTTTTGACCAGAAAATAAAAAAAAAGTATTTTTGACCATTCTTGGACTAGTAACACCTTCAAAATGGTTTGGACCATATATATAATATATCCATTGGATATTTCATTGCTCTCCATGTCCAAAACTTCATAAATCAGCCTAAGGTCGCATCATACTCCTCTTCTTCAAAAAGATTTGTCCTCAAATCTTGCTTTCTGAAGAAAGAAAAACTTGAACACATACAAAACTCTTTTTTTTTGTAGAAAATGGGTAGATGAGAATAATTGATAATAGAAGTGAATACCGCTATCAGAGTGGCTCTGATACCAAATAATAGGCCTTAAATTAAAGGATCACTCTGAAATTGGTAAGGGATAATCCTTGACTCCAATGGAACGTGAAACTCCAAAGAAACAAGGCGGTGGATCAAATGGTATGACACAAGAGATGCGGAAGCTCTTGATTTACCGTGGATCGTTAGGTCGCACAGAGAATGCGGAAGGCCTCTGATATTCCAACTCAATGCCCTAGTATATGACGCACCTAGACGACAACGAGGTTGACCCCCTGGATATGACGCACTAGGACGGATCGGTTTGATCCCTTGGATATGGCGCACCAAGACAGATCGAAAAGTTCCCTAAGGAATAAAACTGAGAAACACTCTCAAGATTCCAAAAATATAACTCACAACTTATTTTATTTCATTGATCAATGGGACCTTTATATAATAGGCAATGGTACATGAAAGGTTGAAATACAAAAGGTTTATTCCAACCTTGAAACTAGAAAACAATTAAACAAATAAGACTTTACCAGAAGTTGGAAAGCTAGCACATTTTGACTTTTAGTCTTCAAAATTCGTCACTCTTTTTGAACAGAAAATAAAACAAGTATTTTGGGTCATTCTTGGACTTGTAACACTTCCAAAATGGTTTGGACCATATATATAATATATCCATTGGATATTTCATTGTTCTCTATGTCTAAAACTTCATATATCAGCCCAAGGTCGCATGAGAGGCGCCTCCGACGCCGGAGATAACGTGCACGGCCGGCTGTCGGTCCCTCCGGACGCCGGAGCAAAACGACAGATGAACGGGTTTGTTTGCTTTTGAGAGAGAAAAGAGAGGTAAGAGAGAGATTTTTTTCCGTAGACACTTGTTTCTTATGTTACTTTTATGAAACTCTTTAGGACATATGAATGATTAAACAATAAGGTTCATCTATATATACTTTCTATGCTAACTTATTTTCTGTAATATATTTGTTTTATTTGTTTAATATAAGCAAATCTGAATATATGTAGCTTAGTGTTTTAGTATCCTATGTAAATCCCTTCAAATATAAGTTATCATCGGAGGGTATACTGCTTAAAGCACAAGTTTTGGATTAAGTGATCGAGTGCTTTTTTATAAAGTAGTAATCAAATTCTATCACTATTAGCAATTGACTTGTGTGAATCACATTCTCTTGCACGACCAAAAGATATTATGAATCACTTTCTCATTATATTACCAAAGGTAGTTTCGGATATAATTATCATGTATATTGCATCAGTGTATATTTATTCTATTATATTTAACCGATAAGATTATGAACTTCAATCTAGGAACTTCGGAAATGATATACTACTCGCTTATTTCTCTTTGAACGAGAATATTGTACACGTTCAACGGTTCAAGTATTAAAAGATATCTGGGAATTGAAAAATTCTTGATTTTAATTTGTTACAATGTTAAGTTATTTTGATTCTGATTGATTGGTCAGTAAAAAGGTCACATTACTCACATCGAATAACTTACGTATACTCCAAATACTTAACACAGTGCTGGAGGCAAGCAATCGAGTGTTTGTATGAATTTGTGTTGCGTTTACGTTACATTTAATATAGAGAGAAT
>CAJHQQ010004828.1:0-23188 GCA_905132885.1 Moricandia moricandioides | reverse complement strand
CAAAGCTTCTGAACCTATTTACTTCCGCAAAACAAAGCTTACTCTGTTCTTGTTGCTTCATTTCCTTCAACATCCACTCTCTGGTTACTTCTGTTTGTGGCGAGTGAAAGATGGAGAGCAACAAGTCTATTCACATACCTGTGACCTTAAAGGGGATTAACTATCTTCTATGGTCCAGATTGGTAAAAACTGCCCTTGGAGGAAGAGGATTATGGAGTCATGTTACCAATGAAGCAGCTCCAAAGCAGATCCTCCAAGGAGAAGATGGAAAAGAGCTGGTGGTGGTTGATGAAGAAAAATGGTCTCAAGAAGATCAGATGGTGCTCTCTCTCCTCCACGGCTCTCTTGAACCAGCTATCTTGGAGTCTTATTCATACTGTGAGACTACCAAAGAACTATGGGACACTCTCTACAAGGTATTTGGAAATGCTTCCAACCTTACTAGAGTGTTTGAAGTGAAAAGAGCCATTAATACTCTCAGCCAAGGAGATATTGAGTTCCAAACTCACTTTGGGAAGTTTAGATCTCTTTGGGCAGAGCTGGAGCTTCTAAGACCACACACTGTGGATCCCTCAACTCTGAATGCAAGGCGTGAAGAGGACAAAGTATTTGGGTTACTGCTGACTCTCAATTCATCCTACAACAGCCTAATCAAGAACATCCTGAGGGCTGATAAACTCCCCTCTCTTGATGATGTATGTGCACAAATTCAAAAGGAAGAAGGCTCAGTGGGTTTGTTTGGGAGCAAAGGAGAACCGGTCATGGTCAACCAAGCTGAAGCAGCAGTGGCAAACAAGAGTGTATACAAGCAAGAGGATAAGAGGTCTTTGGTTTGTGACCACTGCAAGAATAAAGGTCATCTCAAGGACACGTGCTGGATACTGAATCCTCACTTAAAGCCAAACAAATTCAAGGAGAACCGCACTCAGTACATGGATGCAAGGGCTAACTTCTCCACTGATGGTGCTGAACCAGCAACTAAAAACAATGGTGTGGGAAGTGCTATGGCCTCTACTTCAGTGTACTCAACTGCAAGAACCAACCAGTGTGAGAATAGATAAAACAGAGTGTGAGAGTGGTGTAGAGACAGAGTATGGTCGAAACTAAGAGAATGAAGAGATTAAGTGAGAATCAAAGAGAATGCAGTGAAGAGTATGAAAGTATGAGAGTGTTCTTGAGTATCAAAGAGGGTGAGTTCGTGTGTAACCAGAGAGATTAGAGAGAATGAGAGACTAAGAG
This sequence comes from Moricandia moricandioides, assembly GCA_905132885.1. Lineage (NCBI taxonomy): Eukaryota > Viridiplantae > Streptophyta > Magnoliopsida > Brassicales > Brassicaceae > Moricandia > Moricandia moricandioides. The sequence goes on along the minus strand of CAJHQQ010004828.1, from coordinate 21,949 downwards.
AGTATAGAACCAGAGAATAGTGAAGAAAGAGAACTCCTCTTTGCTTGATTCATTCAGTTACATGAACTGCCTTTAAATAGGCAGTGTGCATACATTAAATTAATCTAAATCTAGGAAGACATAAACAAATACTTTTGTGGGGTTTCTGATGAAGACAAGAAGGATACAGCCAAGGAGAATCTCGACCAGAGGGAGAGAGAGTGACAGGAGAGAGAGATGGGCACGGTTTGGTTGAGTGAAAGTGACAGCCGGCTCATCCTCTTATGCACATGTGACTTTTATTCTAATTAATTCCCAACTTGCCTAAGCTGTTTCCAACGGTCTGATCTCTATTTTAAACTTCAAATCTGCCTCAGAATACTCAGCTGGACGAGTTCCCCACTTGCCTTGACTTCCAAGACACTCTAGGTTAGGATTTGATACTTGCGCACCAAGACTGTACGGACAGATTCAAACTTGCTCTGGATGCTTCATCTTTGATGCTTGGTCTCTTCACCAGCATTATTTATCTTCATTCTAACACTCCCCCTCAAGCTTGACCATAGGAGATCCTTGGACAAGCTTGGAACCTTGAAGAAACTCCCTCATTAAAAACCTTGGCCAGAAAACCCATTTGGGACAAAACCAGCTAAGGAAAAGAGTAGAGTTCTTCCAAAGCCTAGGGATTGGCCAGTGAGCCTAAGGAACTTCAGACAACTCTTGGTGGAGTCCTTAGGCTCTGGATCGTGGCCTAACTTGTGGTGCAAGCGTGGACTCCATCACTTGCACACACCAACACCTTGGACTCTTCTTAGACCCCGGTTTGTGTCTCCCCCTCTCTTCTGACTACTCGCCATCTTGATAGGTAAGGATGGACCGGTTCTTTGCTTCATTGAGTCTCAAGTAAGGTACCTGATACAATATCCCACAGGTGCATCAGTTCTCAAGGTAATGCACTAATCACAACAATCTCAATAACAATTTAATCATAAGAACAGCAATGAATGTTTTGAGATGAGTTTAAGGTGCTTCCCTTTCATCATTATGGTAGGGAGTGAACTCCACTTGAGTCCCCACTTGGTAAGACATCTCTCAGATCATAGGAAGCTCATTCACACTCCCCCTCAAGCTTGGAACCGAGAATAGGTGAAGGTCCAAGCTTGCAAGGTTGCAATGAGTTCATGATAGCTTCTTTGATCCGGCTGGTGAGGAATGATGCAAGAGTGAACTCCACTTCTTGCCAATGGCTTGTGGCGGCTGGATCTTCAGGATTGCTTCTTCATTACCCCTCCTCAAGCTTGATCCAGAGAGTATAGGGATGGACCAAGCTTGGAAGTGAGCAAGACTGAGCTAGGACCAGGAGCGCATCACCCCAACAGCTGCGCTTAAGTCAACCAGTTCCTCCTCCCTTGATCTCCTCTCCACTGCCTAGAACAACTCTTCCTTGTGTGTCTCTTGGAACCAGGAGCTCAACAACCAAATGGCCTGCGCTTAAATCAACCGGTTCTCTACACACAAGTGATGAGAAGATCCAGCCTGGTGGATGGTTGGTCAACTTCTGGTCTGCCTCTCCATCAATCCTCCTTGAGGTATCTTCAAAGGACAGCCGTGTTCTGGCTCAACCAAGACTTATTACCATCTGACCTTCTCCAACAATCTCTCCATGGTCAGGAATATACATCATGTGTAGGCTCTGAATCAAACAGGAATATACATCATGTGTAGGCTCTGAACAGCATGGGCAAAGCCTTCTTCTTTGTCTTGGTTTGATGATGGACAGAGGACAACACTTGTGTACCTGAAACACCACTCAAACTCCAGCAAGAATTAGACCACACATTAGGATCAGAGCTTGATAACTCACCAAGTCTGATCCATAATTATTAACAAGATGCAATGGACTGAATCTAAACAACTCATTCAGTTCAAATCCAAGCAACCAACTCTCTAAATGCACATGTATGATAACTCATCAATAACAAGGCATTTAGGCAAATTTTAATGACCATTTAAGCAACACTATGATTAAATGTCAAAAACAGAGACTAGATAACTCATCTAATCACCTTAACCAGTTTAAGAATGCATCACAGGACCAGGAACAACCTATGGATGCAAAACAAGACATAGAGCCAACATATAGATGCATTACATTACCAGGAAACTCTCCTAGACCTCTAGCAATGCCACAAGACTCAAACCAGGTTCTAGACAACTCGCCTAGACAATTCTGAACACAAACAATTTATCTAAAGCAATAACTAGTCATGACCATGCTAGCAAGCTTAGAAACAATTAAAACAGAACCACACACACAGTTTTTAAGTATCATGGGACAGAAACTAGGTTCAACAACTCTAGCAACTTTGAACTGTCCCTAAGATACTAAACACACCTCTCAACACAACAAGACATAACTATACAAGCTCTTATTAAGGGTTAGGAGGTTAACTTACAACCAAGGAACCTGAGCTGGTTCCTTGAACCTCCATGGCTGTGAATCACTTGAATTTGGAGTGTTTGAGGTGTGAATTGACTGTCCAACACCTCATCTTCTTGATTATCTCCTTCTGGTCAAGGAGACACTTGAAACCCCTCCTGTCCTCTTGCTGGTCGTTAGATTTGTTGGTCAGAAACAAAGCTTCAGCATGGCTGGCCAGAGAATGATTAGAACAGCCTAGCTTTGATGCTCCTATAGTGACCTTTCTCCAAGAATGGTTTCTTCCATGGATTATCTTCAGCATTTTGGACCAGATGAGATTGTTTGGTTTCTTCTTTGGACTCCTTAAAGTTTCTGAAGTCACCATTCCATTAGGGCTCTCCATCTTAGAGAGTTTGGACCAGTGGACAATAGAATGTACCAACTGGTTTACAAGAAACAGAACTTGAATCTGGACTTTGATGAAGCTTGCTGGACTGAGCTGAAGCTTTCTTGAGTTCCAGAGATTAAAGACCTCCTTTATCTTGAGTTCTGGTGAGATTTTTCCCTCCTGGAAAACCTTTGGACCAGAGGATACAAGGATGAAACAAAACAGAGTTTGAAAGAGATGATTGAACAGAAACAGATTTGCGGAAGCTTTATAGGTTTTCAGGAACTTGGAGCTCTGATACCATGTGAGAATAGATAAAACAGAGTGTGAGAGTGGTGTAGAGACAGAGTATGGTCGAAATTAAGAGAAAGAGAATGAAGAGATTAAGTGAGAATCAAAGAGAATGCAGTGAAGAGTATGAAAGTATGAGAGTGTTCTTGAGTATCAAAGAGGGTGAGTTCGTGTGTAACCAGAGAGATTAGAGAGAATGAGAGACTAAGAGAGTATAGAACCAGAGAATAGTGAAGAAAGAGAACTCCTCTTTGCTTGATTCATTCAGTTACATGAACTGCCTTTAAATAGGCAGTGTGCATACATTAAACTAATCTAAATCTAGGAAGACATAAACAAATACTTTTGTGGGGTTTCTGATGAAGACAAGAAGGATACAGCCAAGGAGAATCTCGACCAGAGGGAGAGAGAGTGACAGGAGAGAGAGATGGGCACGGTTTGGTTGAGTGAAAGTGACAGCCGGCTCATCCTCTTATGCACATGTGACTTTTATTCTAATTAATTCCCAACTTGCCTAAGCTGTTTCCAACGGTCTGATCTCTATTTTAAACTTCAAATCTGCCTCAGAATACTCAGCTGGACGAGTTCCCCACTTGCCTTGACTTCCAAGACACTCTAGGTTAGGATTTGATACTTGCGCACCAAGACTGTACGGACAGATTCAAACTTGCTCTGGATGCTTCATCTTTGATGCTTGGTCTCTTCACCAGCATTATTTATCTTCATTCTAACAACCAGGATGAGACTATCAAGAGATCTGATCTAGATGCTCTCATCAAGGCCTTGAAAGAATCTGGTATCCCTAAAACTCTTGGCTTATCCCTTAATGCATCTCACACTGATTATAGTACAATGAATGATTTAAAACTAGCTAGACCATTGGTAATAGACTCTGGTGCCTCACATCATATGATTAGTGATTCTCACTTGATTAAAAATGTGAAACCAGCCTTAGGAAATGTGATGATAGCAAACGGTGATAAAATTCCAATAAGAGGAATAGGTGATTTGAATCTGTTTGACAAAGTATCTAAGGCTTTCTATATGCCAACCTTTGCATCAAACTTGGTTTCTGTTAAAAAGGCCACAATGATTTAAACTGCCATGTTACCTTCACTCCTAATGAAGTTTACTTTCAGGATATTGAGTCTAATAAGTTGCTTGGCAAAGGTGTGACCAAGGGAGACTTGTACTTGCTTGAAGACACAAGACCAGCAGCTGAATTATCTTCTGTTTTTAATGCTATTTCTGAGTTCCCTAAAGATGTATTGTGGCATGCTAGATTAGGACATCCTCATTCTAGAGCCTTAAACATCCTGTTACCTAGTATCTCTTTTAAAAGTGATTGTGGAGCTTGTATTCTAGGGAAACATTGTAGAAGTGTGTTTCCTAAATCAAAGACTATCTATGATCACTGTTTTGATTTAATACATTCTGATGTGTGGACTGCCCCATGTGCATCTAGAGAACAACATAGGTACTTTGTGACATTTATAGATGAGAAATCTAAGTACACATGGATCACCTTGTTGCAATCCAAAGATAGGGTGCTAGAAGCATTTAAAAATTTTCAGAACTATGTCACTAACCATTTTAATGTTAAGATCAAGATTCTTAGATCAGATAATGGTGGTGAATACACTAGCACAGCCTTCAAACAACATCTAGCCACACATGGAATCATACACCAAACCAGCTGCCCTTACACACCTCAGCAAAATGGCGTGGCGGAAAGGAAGAATAGACACTTGATGGAAGTAGCCAGGAGCATAATGTTTCACACAAATGTACCTAAGAAGTTTTGGGGAGATGCGGTTGTTACATCCACCTACCTGATCAACCGCACACCCACCAAAATACTCCTTGATGCTACTCCTTATGAGGTACTCAACCAAACTAAGCCATCTATAGACCATTTGCGTGTGTTTGGTTGTGTGTGTTTTGTCTTGATTCCAGGAGACCTACGCAACAAGCTAGAGGCTAGAAGCACAAAGGCAATGTTTATTGGATACTCCACGCATCAGAAAGGCTACAAGTGTTATGTTCCAGAAACAAGGAGAGTTCTGGTATCCAGAGATGTTAAGTTCATGGAATCAAGAGGTTATTATGATGAGAAGAGTTGGGAAGAGCTTAAGGATCTATCTCAATCTGCCTCTGATAGAGCTAACAATCTGAGAGTTATTATGGAAAGGCTAGGCATCAGTTATTGAAATAAATAAAGGGATGAGTAGAAAAAGAAGCTGGTTGATGATCCAAGGATAAGTTCATCAAGAGAAGCCAATTTGGTTCTGTTTATACAGACTTGCTCCACAAGCTACCAATTGACCTAACCTGACTTGCAAGGCAAGGAATAAGTTGTGGAGACTAATATGGACGTTGGGAACCTCTAAGAAGTCAAGGAAACCAGTTTGAATTCAAAAGAAAGGATCTGGTTTGAAATAAGCAAGAAGGAGTCACATGGGTGCATAAGGAGTTGTGTAGAGCTGTCACTATCACCAAGGAAGGCTGTGCATTGCCTCCTGTCCCTTTCTCCTCATCTGGACGTGCCTCCCCTTGTCTATATCCCCTTTGGACTCTTCTCATCCCATACAGAATTATTTGTTTATGTTTCCATTGTTTAGTAATTGTTTAATCATGTGTATTGCCTATTTAAAGGCTTCCCCATCACTTGTAACACTTACCAGAATCAATAGACAAGTTTCTCTCTCTAAACTCGTGATTCTCTCTCTCTTGCTTGTGTCTAAACAATATTCACAATGTAAGGAGCTAAGCATTATGGTTTAGAGGCTGCCTTAACTCTATCTCTCTTAAGGCAGCCTAATACTTGTAAAACTCAGTCTAAACTCTTCTTTATCTCCTCTTAAGCTCTAGATTACTGATTCTAAATCCTCTTCATCTTAGCTACACAAACTCAAAGTGTTGTGTTACTTCAGAAGGATAGATTCAAACTAGAGATTCTTTGCCACACATAACCAGTTTGCTGTCTAGGATCTTGGTTATAGTGTAGGCTGTTTAAGAGGATTCAACCACCAGTTGGTTGTGTCTTCCTTTGAATGGTGAGTTCTTGTTGTATGGTTGAAGAGGATTCAGTTACAAGTTAACTGAATACTCTCTTGACATGAGACAAACACTCATGTATTCCAACATGGTATCAGAGCCTTGTTGCTCTTCTTTGGGATTAAACTCACCTATTTTCTCTCTGTTTTGAATAAATATTTTCTCTCCCACTCTGATATAGTGTTAGCTTGGTCAGTACTTGTGTTAGTATCTTGAATCAAGCTTGAGGAAGAGAAAGATTTAGAAAATGCTTCACCATTATGCTTTATCCATTGGATAATAGCTTGTTCTTTATGGAGCATCTCTTTGACCAGTGGACAAATTGTTTTGATCCATTGGTTTCTTTGTTGTGTGAGCCATAGAAAACAGTTGTTTATGTGTTATTCTGATGGTTCTCTTGTTGCAAGCCCTGGAAAACATCAGTTCATGAGTTATTCTAGTGGCACTTGTCTAAGATCAGTGAGCAAATTAATTGTTCGATGGTCCATTGTGTTTCAGCTACTAAAGCACCAAACTCTTGATGAGTAATGGATGCTCCTGGCTGTTTATGCTTCCGCAAAACTCAAGAAAACAGAGCAAAACTCTGTCCATTAGAACTCTTGATCAAATTCTATGTTCTCTATTCTCTCATTCTTCGATTCTCAGGTTACTTTCTCCATAATTCTCCCATTCTCTGGCTACTAATACTCTGGTTACATCATTCTCTACTCTCTACTTATTTTCTGGTTACTTTTACTCTGGTTACGTTCTCCACAAACTCTTGTTTAGAATATGCCTAAGGTTGTTAAACTGTCTTGAAGTGAAGCTGTCTGGAAAGAGTTGTCTTGCTTCTGCACTTTGGCAAATTGATTGTGTTATTTCCTGAATGCTTAGTCTTGTTGATTACGATTCAGAGAGTGTTTCTAGGATAGGATCTTAAAGATATCTGTCCATTGCTGTTGTGCTTATTTAAATTGTGTGTTTAAAGATCAGACTTGGTGAAAACCAATGTTCTGGTCTCTTGGTGTCTACTTATGCTTGTCTTAGTGTTTGTTGACAGACTGTCCATGTTGATCAGAGCCTGCACAAGATGCATATTCCTGACAATGGAGATTGCCCACTGCCCATCAACACTTTGGACACTGATTATGTCCATTAACTTCCAAGATGGTTGAGAGGATGAATGGAGCAGTGGAGAGATTGCTCAGAAGTGACTTACCTGATGCCAAGAGGGTGGACTGGAAGTACACTTAAGAGAAAAGATCACAATTCAAGCCAAGAGGGCTGTGGTCTCAAGGCATTGGTGATCATCATTGGCTCTCATCTTCCAAGCTTGACCACATACTCTTATTCTCAGGTCAAGCTTGAGGAGGGGTGTTAAAATGAGAAGCCAATGTCCATTCTTCAGAAACTTATGCAAGGGAAGTACCTAAATCTATATTCATTCTTATGATTGAATAGGTTTTGCCCCTTGAGAATTGATGCATGTATTTGTGCATTGTTTGAATCAGGTACCTATTGAGCTCATGAACAAGGCAGACTTGGACTCAACCCATGATGAAGGCAAGTAGCCAAAAGAAAGGGGGAGACAAGCTCTGACCACAAGAAGAAGCTCAAAGGTGTGATGAGTGTGAAGCAAGGAACGCACTGGTACCTGCTGGCCATTGAAGAAAGGCCATGATCCAGAGTCTAAGGAGTCCATGAAAATAATCTTAAGCTCCTTAGGTTCACTGGCCAATCCCTAGGCTGAGGGTGGTTGCACTCTTTTTCCCTAAGTGATGGTTTTATCCCAAGAGGTTTTCTACACTTAGGTTTTTAATGAGGCAAGTGCTCTCAGTTCCAAGCTTGTCCAAGGATCACCTATGGTCATGCTTGAGGGGGAGTATTGAAATAAATAAAGGGATGAGTAGAAAAAGAAGCTGGTTGATGATCCAAGGATAAGTTCATCAAGAGAAGCCAATTTGGTTCTGTTTATACAGACTTGCTCCACAAGCTACCAATTGACCTAACCTGACTTGCAAGGCAAGGAATAAGTTGTGGAGACTAATATGGACGTTGGGAACCTCTAAGAAGTCAAGGAAACCAGTTTGAATTCAAAAGAAAGGATCTGGTTTGAAATAAGCAAGAAGGAGTCACATGGGTGCATAAGGAGTTGTGTAGAGCTGTCACTATCACCAAGGAAGGCTGTGCATTGCCTCCTGTCCCTTTCTCCTCATCTGGACGTGCCTCCCCTTGTCTATATCCCCTTTGGACTCTTCTCATCCCATACAGAATTATTTGTTTATGTTTCAATGTTTTAGTAATTGTTTAATCATGTGTATTGCCTATTTAAAGGCTTCCCCATCACTTGTAACACTTACCAGAATCAATAGACAAGTTTCTCTCTCTAAACTCGTGATTCTCTCTCTCTTGCTTGTGTCTAAACAATATTCACAATGTAAGGAGCTAAGCATTATGGTTTAGAGGCTGCCTTAACTCTATCTCTCTTAAGGCAGCCTAATACTTGTAAAACTCAGTCTAAACTCTTCTTTATCTCCTCTTAAGCTCTAGGTTACTGATTCTAAATCCTCTTCATCTTAGCTACACAAACTCAAAGTGTTGTGTTACTTCAGAAGGATAGATTCAAACTAGAGATTCTTTGCCACACATAACCAGTTTGCTGTCTAGGATCTTGGTTATAGTGTAGGCTGTTTAAGAGGATTCAACCACCAGTTGGTTGTGTCTTCCTTTGAATGGGTGAGTTCTTGTTGTATGGTTGAAGAGGATTCAGTTACAAGTTAACTGAATACTCTCTTGACATGAGACAAACACTCATGTATTCCAACATCAGTATACCAAGAGTTCCTGAACCAGCCAAGGAGGATCCCACCCATACTGTTACAGAGGCTGAGAAAGACATTCGAGTCACTCATCCTGATCATGAGGGGGGCAATGAAAGTGGTGATCAATCTGAAGCTCAAGCTCAACCTGAGGAGAACTCAGTAGCTCATGATCAAGATGGAGTGCCATCTGAATGAAGGTCTATCTGATTTAGAAACTGAGACTCAAGTGGGAGAGCCTAGTGAAAAAATGATCCAGAACCTGATCAAATACAACCATTGAGAAGAAGTACAAGGATCAGGAAGCCGGCCTCAAACTGGATTAACACAAGGGTTTACTTCAATGCTGAAGCTGTGGCTCATCCAATAAGTGCAGTATGCTCTCTTGCTCAATATCCAGAAGAACATCAAGTCTTCATTGGGGAATTGGATGCTGAGTACATTCCAAAAACATATGAAGAAGCTATGCAACATGAGGAGTGGCGACAGTCTGTTGGTGATGAGATTGGTGCTGATGTGATCATGGAAAGCACCAAGCATGCAACCTTTAAGAGTGCATATGATGTGATCATGGACCGGATCACTAAGGAGGACAAGGAGGGTCTAGATGAGCCACATGAAGCCACAATGCATCAACCACTCGGTGAGGATGCTCTAGCCATTCCTGAAGGTCCCATGACTCGTTCCAGAGTCAAGAAGCTAAAGGAGAATGTTGTTGGATTACTCACTTCACATCCACAACAAGAAGGTCTTGGACAAGGTTTGATCCGAGATGTCTTGATCACCATTCAAGCCATCTCTACACCAAACTGAGTTAGTGTCTAGGCAAGACATGGGGTGCGTGCTCTTTTCCTTGCTTTTGGTTTTGTCCCACGAGGTTTTCCAGGAGGAAGGTTTTTAACGAGGCCACAACTTGTCTACACATCACCTAAGTGCTATTCTCGGTCCAAGACTAAGAGAAGTTGCATTTTATTTCATTTTAAACTTATAGACTATAGTTTTAGTTCTTTCCTTTTTTGGTTCATGTCGAAACCCTAGAGGATTTGTCTCTGGTTTCTTATTTAAAGGGTTCTCTACACCCTTATGTAATCATCCAATCTTTTATAACAAGTTACATTCATCTTTGCGGCTCTCTCTCTCTCTAAAAGAAGTGTGCCGAGTTCTGGTGTGTCATATCCAGAGTCTAAGGGTGTTTAGTTTGGTGTGTAATATCCAAACCATTCATCTAGGAGTATCAAGAGATCATTCCATCCCTCTTGTGTCACCATTCCAATCCACACGCCTTGAAGAACTTGAGTCCCTGATTCGTTCTTGCAAGGATCTATCCATTCCCATCAACCAAAGAGCATCCTAGGGACGCATCAAGTGGTATCAGAGCAACTTTGGTTGGGAAGTACTCGCTATCCTCTTTGTTTTCTTGTTTCTTTTGTTGTTTCAATCCGTGTTTCATCTTTATCTTTTGAATAAGCAGTAGAACTCATCTAAACTAGGGCTGCTCGTGACTGCATAAGAGTTTAGACAAGAATTATAGGACTTTCCTTATTTGGTTTCATGCGAAAACCCTAGAGAGATAAAAACCCTAGCCGCATGTACCTTGTTGTCGATCACTTTGTGCATTAGTTTAGCTTGTCTATCACCTTGAACACGAGCATATTGAGGCTATTAGGGTGCTAGAAAACCTTAGGAGTGATTAGGAAAAAGCTTAGAAGTGTTTCCTTTTTGCTTGAATCTTTTTCCTTTTTCTAGCCGATTTCCTTTTTACTTGTTGTCTTGCATTGTAAGCTTGTTTGCTTTTCCTTTTTGCTTGTTTTCTTTTTCCTTTTTGCTTGTCTTGTTCCCTAGAAACCTTTTACTGGTTATTTTGGTTACCTTTGCGTGCAGGAAGCATGGAAGCCAAGTCTGAAGAAGAAGCTTAACTCGCCAGGAGGACTTCTCATGGAGGCTATGTCGGCTCAACTTAACCAAAACATGGTAGCAACCATGACCGAGATGATGAGGACCAACCTCAATGACATCAGGAGAGAGCTTAGAGAAGACATCAGGAGAGCTACTAGTCAAGCACCAAACAGAGAGACTAGGAGAGAAAGAGAGAGGAGAGAGGAGAGACCTCATGCAACTCGCCAAGAACATGTTGGTTATGAGGAGACTGACAATGAGTATGAGCACCTCAGTTCATCCTCAAGAAGACATAGGCGTGTCCAAAAGAGAAGGATGAACCAGGGAGATGAGCTTGCTGGTTTGAAGATCAAGATACCCCCATTCCATGGCAAGGCTGATCCGGATGCTGAGTGGGAGAAGAAGATTGAAAGCCTTGATGGAAAGGAACCAGTCTCTAAGCCATCTAAAGAAGATAAACAATTCTGTTTATTCAGTGAAGAGGTTAAGGAGGCATTGTTACAAGTAATGATGGGTGTGGAGAAGCAAATCAAACGGACCAACACAACACGTCCATCCATTGAAACACAGCATCAAGAACCAGCACCAGTTGCGCCTATCCAAGAAGATCAAGACAAGGTGACCTCCCATACCTTTCATAAAGAAGAACAGCCTGTTCAGAACGTCATGGTCCCTTTAACACAACACATGGTAGCAGAGAAGACACCCAGGGAACCTCAGAGAGCTCATAGAATGAATCAACTAATTGTCTTTGATCCATGTGATTTCCAAAGGACCTTCTTAGGTACTTTTCTGTTCACTCCTTTTGTTTGGTACAAGAAAGGAGAAGTGGAACTATCAAGACACGACTTGGACATGAGACATGTTGTATTTGAGCCTGGAGGAGAGGTCTTGAATCAGAAGAACAAGATCAAACAGGTTAAGAAGAGTTCAGCTGCACCAACATTGGATTTTGTAGATTTCTCATCCTTTGAAGATAAGGGGTTGCACGTCTCAGCTCAGCAAGAGTTTCACTATGAAACCAACTGGAGAATGAAGCCAAATCAGTCACGGATCCAACAAACCAGACAACGCAGAAGAATGGCCTCCTGATCATCAAGATATTGCTAGTTTTGCAAAACATGCCGGTTTGGATCTTTCCCAAGAGGAACTTATGTCTGATTGTGCTGGAAGGTTACAGACCTACTCGTGGAGACCTGGAGAATATTTCCACAAGATTATCACCCTTGGAGAGTGCTCTGTTCGTGCTAGAACAAGTTGGGGTCATAAGGAGTTTGAAGTTGATCAAAAGGACTTGCATCTTGACCATATCAAGATATGGAAGCCACCAGATATGCAGCAACTTCAGTACCAATGCAAAGATTATCAAAATGTAATTGGAGATGAAGAAGTCACTAGAGTCAATGGTGAAGTGATTACTGGAGCAGGAGAAGAACTCATGTTTCCTTCTCAAATCAAAGAGAAACCACCAGAGGAACTTAGTCTACAACAATCTCCAAAGGAACCAACCCGGGGTAACTATCTAAACTCAAAGAAAAACATGAAACCTGATTTGCTTGCTGTGAGTACAGGTCAAACTGTTTTGAGATCTACCATTTTCGAAAAGAGAAGCTATGATAATGATCAGAGTATCAAGAATGGGTTGTTGGCTAAGTTGATGATGCAACCATCAAACCTTGGAAACTGTCTAGCCGCCAGCCTTGACATAGGGACAGTCCGAGGGTCATATCTCAACAACCACAAGGAGTTAACCATCAAACTCGACTGCCATGGAAACTTAACTCATCAGGGGCTCACGTCGATTTGGAATCAAGTCAAAACCTTCTCAGATGAAAGAGTTATGGGTTCTACAAATCGGGTGATCCTGTATTGGCTATCTTTGAACTTTTCTAAGTTTAAAACATCTCAATCCTATATATGGCGACCAGGTGAGCATGCTAAGGTAAGTGATCATGTTTTCAAGAGTTCTTTTATCAATTACACAGATATGATGCACTTGTTTTTGTCAAAAGAGCCATGTGCAGATTATGATGAAGCTTGGAAGCATACAAGAAGAAAGAACAAGCATGTGGAAGACAAGCGGTTCAAGCCACCTGATTTGGATCAGGATAAGCACCAGGACGTCACTAGCTTCATCCTCATCAAAGAAGCACCACCAGAAGCAGCACACAAGCCAAAACCGAGCAAAAACCAATTTGGGATAAGATTATTACTCTTTGATAAACTTTCATGTGCTAACTTGCTTTGTTTCAACATGTCAGGTTTAAGTAATGAATCAGGAACTAAATGGATTAGTGCCTTCTACATATCCAAACCAGTCAGCAACAATGCCTATCAAAGAGGCTTGCAAGGTAAGTGTAATCTGATTTTAAACTTCAATGTTACTGACTTGGTCCCCTCTATTGTAGGTAAAACAGATTTGAGGACAAATCTTTTTGAAGAGGGAGGGGATGATGTGATCCTGGAAAGCACCAAGCATGCAACCTTTAAGAGTGCATATGAGGTGATCATGGACCGGATCACTAAGGAGGACAAGGAGGGTCTAGATGAGCCACATGAAGCCACAATGCATCAACCACTCGGTGAGGATGCTCTAGCCATTCCTGAAGGTCCCATGACTCGTTCCAGAGTCAAGAAGCTAAAGGAGAATGTTGTTGGATTACTCACTTCACATCCACAACAAGAAGGTCTTGGACAAGGTTTGATCCGAGATGTCTTGATCACCATTCAAGCCATCTCTACACCAAACTGAGTTAGTGTCTAGGCAAGACATGGGGTGTGTGCTCTTTTCCTTGCTTTTGGTTTTGTCCCACGAGGTTTTCCAGGAGGAAGGTTTTTAACGAGGCCACAACTTGTCTACACATCACCTAAGTGCTATTCTCGGTCCAAGACTAAGAGAAGTTGCATTTTATTTCATTTTAAACTAATAGACTATAGTTTTAGTTCTTTCCTTTTTTGGTTCATGTCGAAACCCTAGAGGATTTGTCTCTAGTTTCTTATTTAAAGGGTTCTCTACACCCTTATGTAATCATCCAATCTTTTCTATACAAGTTATTCATCTTTTGCGGCTCTCTCTCTCTCTAAAAGAAGTGTGCCGAGTCTGGTGTGTCATATCCAGAGCCTAAGGGTGTTTAGTTTGGTGTGTAATATCCAAACCATTCATCTAGGAGTATCAAGAGATCATCCATCCCTCTTGTGTCACCATCCATTCCACACGCCTTGAAGGACTTGAGTCTTTTGATTCGTTCTTGCAAGGATTATCCATTCCCATCAACCAAAGAGCATCCTAGGGACGCATCAAAACCTTCTCAGATGAAAGAGTTATGGGTTCTACAAATCGGGTGATCCTGTATTGGCTATCTTTTAATTTTTCTAAGTTTAAAGCATCTCAATCCTATATATGGCGACCAGGTGAGCATGCTAAGGTAAGTGATCATGTTTTCAAGAGTTCTTTTATCAATTACAAAGATATGATGCACTTGTTTTTGTCAAAAGAGCCATGTGCAGATTATGATGAAGCTTGGAAGCATACAAGAAGAAAGAACAAGCATGTGGAAGACAAGCGGTTCAAGCCACCTGATTTGGATCAGGATAAGCACCAAGACGTCACTGGATTCATCCTCATCAAAGAAGCACCACCAGATGCAGCACACAAGCCAAAACCGAGCAAAAACCAATTTGGGATAAGATTATTACTCTTTGATAAACTCTCATGTGCTAACTTGCTTTGTTTCAATATATCAGGTTTGAGTAATGAATCAGGAACTAAATGGATTAATGCCTTCTACATATCCAAACCAGTCAGCAACAATGCCTATCAAAGGGGCTTGCAAGGTAAAACAGATTTGAGGACAAATCTTTTTGAAGAGGGAGGGGATGATGTGATCCTGGAAAGCACCAAAGAATGGAAGCATGAACCTGAAGAGCTTGTAGCTGAGGATGCAACATTTAAGAGTGCATTTGATGTGATCATGGGCCGGATCACTAAGGAGAACAAGGAGAGTCTAGATGAGCCACATGAAGCCACATTGCACCAACAACTTGGTGATGATGCTCTAGCCATTCCTGAAGGTCCCATGACTCGTTCCAGAGTCAAGAAGCTTAAAGAATGTTGTTGGATTACTCACTTCACATCCACAACAACAAAGTCTTGGACAAGGTCTCTGATCCGAGATGTCTTGATCACCATTCAAGCCATCTCTACATCAAGCTGAGTTAGTGTCTAGGCAAGACATGGGGTGCGTGCTCTTTTCCTTGCTTTTGGTTTTGTCCCACGAGGTTTTCCAGGAGGAAGGTTTTTAACGAGGCCACAACTTGTCTACACATCACCTAAGTCCTATCTCGGTCCAAGACTATAGAAGTTTACATTTTTATTTCATTCCATTTAAAAGCTTATGTTAAACTCTAAGTTTCCTTTTCTTGATCATTGTCGAAACCCTAGAGGATTTGTCTCTGGTTTCTTATTTAAAGGGTTCTCTACACCCTCTTGTAATCATCCAGCTTTTTAATATCAAGTTATCTTTTCTCCTTGACGGCTCTCTCTCTAGAAAGGTGTCGAGTTTCTGGTGTGTAGTATCCAGAGTCTAAGGGTGTCTAATTTGGTGTGTCATATCCAAGTTATTCATCTAGGAGTATCAAGAGATCATCCATCCCTCTTGTCTCACCATTCAACCCACACGCCTTGAAGGACTTGAGTCTCTGATTCGTTCTTGCAAGGATCTATCCATTCCCATCAACCAAAGAGCATCCTAGGGACGCATCAGAACCCATAAACAATCTCAAACGGTGAATACTTAGAAGCAGAATGCAAGCATGATTGTATGCAAATTCACAATGTGGCAAGTATTCTTCCCATGTTCTTAAGTTCTTTCTAATGAATGCATGCAGGAGTGTTCCTAATGTCCTATTAACTACCTCAGTTTGCCCATCAGTTTGTGGATGACATGTAGTAGAGAACAATAGCTTAGTGCCTAACTTAGACCAAAGTGTCTTCCAAAAATAGCTAAGAAACTTAGTGTCCCTATCAGAAACTATGGTTCTAGGCATGCCATGCAAACGTACAACCTCCTTAAAGAACAAGTTAGCTACATGTAATGCATCATCAGTCTTGTGACATGCTATGAAATGTGCCATCTTAGAGAACCTATCAACAACAACAAAGATAGAATCCTTTCCAGTCCTAGTTCTAGGCAAACCAACAATAAAATCCATAGAGATGTCATTCCAGGGATGGTGTGGAATGGGCAAAGGAGTATACAAACCCTGGTTTTGAACTTGGGACTTGGCATGCTTGCAAGTAGCACACCTTCCACATATTCTCTCCACATCTCTCTTCATGTGCGGCCAATAGAAGTGATCCTGTAAAACTTTCAAGGTCTTGGCAATCCCAAAGTGTCCCATTAGACTGCCCCCATGGGATTCCCTGACAAAAAGATCTCTCAAAGAACAATTAGGCACACACAATCTATTGTCATAGAACAAGTAATCCTCCTTTCTAAAGTAATGCCCTGAGGCAAACTTAGCACATGAAGCATAAGCTTCCTTGAAGTCATGATCAGTATCATACATATCTTTTATCTGCTCAAACCCAAGTATCTTAGCATCTAAGGTGGTCAAGAGAACATACCTCCGAGATAGTGCATCAGCAACTACATTCTCCTTACCTTGTTTATACTTGATCACGTATGGGAAGGTCTCAATGAATTCAACCCACCTTGCGTGTCTCTTGCTAAGCTTACTCTGCCCTTTTAGATACTTTAGGGACTCATGATCAGTGTGAATGACAAACTCCTTGGGCCACAAGTAGTGTTGCCACGTTTGTAATGCCCTCACCAAGGCATAGAGTTCTTTGTCATATGTTGCATAGTTGAGAGTGGCTCCTCCAAGCTTCTCACTGAAGTAGGCAATGGGTTTCCTATCCTGCATCAACACGGCACCAATACCAATTCCTGAGGCATCACATTCTATTTCAAAAGTTTTGGTAAAGTCAGGAAGCATAAGAAGAGGTGATTGAGTAAGCTTCTCTTTTAGGCTCTGGAAAGCCTTCTCTTGTGCTTCTCCCCACTTGAAACCAACATCCTTCTTTATAACTTCAGTTAAGGGAGCTGCAATGGTGCTAAAGTCCTTCACAAATCTCCTATAGAAGCCGGCAAGTCCATGGAAGCTCCTCACTTCTCCTACTGAGGTTGGACTCGGCCATTCCTTGATTGCCTTGATCTTCTCCTCATCAACCTTAACTCCATCTGCACTCACAACAAAGCCTAGGAAAACCAAGTTATCTGTGCAAAAGGTGCACTTCTTCAAGTTGGCATAAAGCTTTTCACTTCTTAAAACACTCAAGACAGCCTTAAGATGATCTAAATGCTCTTCTAAGTTCTTGCTATACACTAAGATGTCATCAAAGTATACTACAACCGAAATGCCTATGAATGATCTAAGAACATGATTCATTAACCTCATGAATGTACTAGGTGCATTGGTTAATCCAAATGGCATAACTAACCACTCATACAATCCATGCTTAGTTTTAAATGCAGTTTTCCATTCATCTCCTTCTTTCATCCTAATCTGATGATAACCACTTTTTAAATCAATCTTAGAGAAGATGCAAGAACCATGTAATTCATCAAGCATATCATCTAGTCTAGGATAGGGTGGCGATACTTCACTGTGATGTTGTTGATTGATCTACAATCAACACACATACGCCATGTACCATCCTTCTTAGGCACTAGGAGCACTGGTACAGCACATGGGCTCAAACTCTCTCGGATATAGCCCTTCTCCATGAGTTCTTCCACTTGTCTTTGCAACTCCTTGGTCTCAACCGGATTGCTTCTATATGCTGGACGGTTTGGAAGTGTAGATCCTGGCACAAAGTCTATCTGGTGCTCAATCCCTCTCAATGGTGGTAAACCAATGGGATTGTCCTCTGGAAATACATCTTGAAACTCCTGCAAAAGAGAAACCATCTCACTCGGATACACCGGTGTAGAATCAGTTAAGTTCAATAGGGTCTCTTTAAACACAAGTAAGATAGCTGATTGTTTAGAGTTGAGAGTTCTTTTGATGTCACCCATGTTGGCATAGAAGTTTGGCTGCTTAGTTCCAGCCGGTTTTAGATCAATCTCCTTCTTCTTTTGGAGTTGAACCTGATCTTGTTGCACTTCTTTGGGTGTCAAGGGAACCAGAGTAGTCTTCTTGCCCTTGAACAGAAAGGAATGCTTGTTGGTGAAGCCATCATGGATCACACGTCTATCTGATTGCCAAGGTCTTCCAAGAAGTATGTGACCAGCTTGCATAGGCAACACATCACACAAGACTTCATCTTCATATCTCCCAATAGATAAGGGAATAAGAACTTGACTTGAGACTTTCATGGTGCCTTCTTCATTCAGCCATTGCAACCGGTAAGGCTTGGGATGCTTTTGAACCTTCAATCCCAACTTCTGGACCATTGTCTCACTCGCAGCATTGACACAACTTCCTCCATCAACAATGAGGCTGCACACCTTTCCTTGGACCAAGCACCGGGTGTAGAAGAGGTTCTCACGTTGCTCTAGCTCCTCAGCCTTGTTTTGCAAGCTTAGAAGCCTTCTTGCAACTAAAAGCTTCCCCTGGACTGGTCCTTCTTCAAGTTCTTCTTCAGTGTCTTCTTGGTCAGACTCGGTGTTGTCATCTCCTGAGGTATACTCTCCATCTTCTAGTAAGAACATGACTCTCTTGTTGGTACACTCATTGGCATAGTGTCCTCTTCCTTGGCACTTGAAGCATTTGACATCACGAGCTCTGGAACTAGATGCTTCAACCTTGCCTTTGCCCTTGTCAAGAGCACTGATTGGTTTGGCCTCTTCTCTTGGATAGGACTTGTTGTCCTTCTGGAATGGTTTGGACTCCTTAGAGTATGGTGACTTCTCTTCCTTGTTGTTGTGTAACCGGTTAGAGCCATACTGATTGCGTGAGTGTCCCCTCCTTTTGAGTTGTTGCTCAACAAGAATAGCCTTGTGTAGCATCTCTTCAAGCTCCACATAATGTTGCATCTCAACATTATCTTGTATCTCTCGGTTTAAGCCACAAAGGAACCTTGACATGGTTGCTTCTCTATCTTCTGATATGTTAGCCCTTAGCATAAGTAGCTCCATCTCTTGGTAATACTCCTCCACTGATCTTGAACCTTGGGTAAGCTTCCTCAGCCGGTGGTGCAAGTCTCTAAGGTAATGGCTTGGAACAAATCTCTTGCGCATGATTGACTTCATCTCTGTCCAAGTTTCAACCGGTTCCTCTCCATTCCTTCTACGAGTTGTGAGGTATTGATCCCACCAACTCAAGGCATAGTCATAGAATTCAGTGGCAGCAATCTGAATCTTCTTGTGGTTGGTGTATTGCTTGCACTGAAAGACTAGCTCAATCTTCTTCTCCCACTCAAGATAGGCATCCGGATCAGCCTTGCCATGGAATGGGGGTATTTTGATCTTCAAACCAGCAAGATCATCTCCTTGGTTCACTCTTCTCTCATGGGCACGCCTAGGTCTTCTTGAGGATGAGCTGAGGTGATCATACTCTTCATCAGTCTCCTCATAACCATCATGCTCTTGGCGAGTTGTTTGGCGAGTTGCTTGGTGTGCCGCTTGTGGTCTCTCTTCTCTCCTAGTCTCTTGGTTTGGTAAGTGACTAGTGGCTCTCCTAATGTCTTCTCTAAGCTCTCTCCTGATGTCATTGAGGTTGGTCCTCATCATCTCGGTCATGGTTGCTACCATACTTTGGTTAAGTTGCTCGGTCATAGCTTCCATGAGGAGTTTGTTTCTCCTGACGAGTTCAGCCTCTTCCTCAGACTCGGACACCATTGTTCCTGCTTAAAGACAAACAAGACAACCAGTAAAGGGTTCTAGGGAAGAAGACAAGCAAAAAGGAAAAGAAAAACAAGCAAAAAGGAAAAGCAAACAAGCTTACAATGCAAGACAAAAGTGAAAAGGAAATCGGCTAGAAAAAGGAGATCGATTTCAAGCAAAAAGGAAATGGTCAAGCACAATGGAAAAACTTCTTAAACTTTTGCCTAAACTCTTCTAAGGTTTTCTAACACCCTAACAATCCTAGTATGCTCGTGTTCAAAGTGTTAAACAACTTAAAGCAATGCACAAAGCAATCGACAAGGATGATGCATGCGGCTAGGGTTACTCTCTCTCTAGGGTTTCCGAAAAACCAAAAAGGAAAGTCCTATAATCTTTGTCTAAAACTCTTATGCAAATCGAGCAGCCCTAGTTTAGATGAGTTCTACTGCTTATTCAAAGGATAAAGATGAAACACGGATTGAACAAACAAAAGAAACAAGAAAACAAAGGATAGCGAGTACTTCCCAACCAAAGTTGCTCTGATACCACTTGATGCGTCCCTAGGATGCTCTTTGGTTGATGGGAATGGATAGATCCTTGCAAGAACGAATCAGAGACTCAAGTTCTTCAAGGCGTGTGGATTGAATGGTGACACAAGAGGGATGAATGATCTCTTGATACTCCTAGATGAATGATTTGGATATGACACACCAAACTAAACACCCTTAGACTCTGGATATGACACACCAGAACTCGGCACACTTCTTTTAGAGAGAGAGAGCCGCAAAAGATGAATGAACTTGTATTGAAAAGGTTGGATGATTACATAAGGGTGTAGAGAACCCTTTAAATAAGAAACCAGAGAACACACTCTCTAGGGTTTCGACAATGCATCAAAAAAGGAAAGAACTAAAACTATAGTTTATAAGTTTAAATTGAAATAAAATGCAACTTCTATTAGTCTTGGACCGAGAATAGCACTTAGGTGATATGTAGACAAGTTGTGGCCTCGTTAAAAACCTTCCTCCTGGAAAACCTCGTGGGACAAAACCAAAAGCAAGGAAAAGAGCACGCACCCCATGTCTTGCCTAGACACTAACTCAGTTTGGTGTAGAGATGGCTTGAATGGTGATCAAGACATCTCGGATCAAACCTTGTCCAAGACCTTCTTGTTGTGGATGTGAAGTGAGTAATCCAACAACATTCTCCTTTAGCTTCTTGACTCTGGAACGAGTCATGGGACCTTCAGGAATGGCTAGAGCATCCTCACCGAGTGGTTGATGCATTGTGGCTTCATGTGGCTCATCTAGACCCTCCTTGTCCTCCTTAGTGATCCGGTCCATGATCACCTCATATGCACTCTTAAAGGTTGCATGCTTGGTGCTTTCCAGGATCACATCATCCCCTCCCTCTTCAAAAAGATTTGTCCTCAAATCTGTTTTACCTACAATAGAGGGGACCAAGTCAGTAACATTGAAGTTTAAAATCAGATTACACTTACCTTGCAAGCCTCTTTGATAGGCATTGTTGCTGACTGGTTTGGATATGTAGAAGGCGCTAATCCATTTAGTTCCTGATTCATTACTTAAACCTGACATGTTGAAACAAAGCAAGTTAGCACATGAAAGTTTATCAAAGAGTAATAATCTTATCCCAAATTGGTTTTTGCTCGGTTTTGGCTTGTGTGCTGCTTCTGGTGGTGCTTCTTTGATGAGGATGAAGTCAGTGACTTCTTGGTGCTTATCCTGATCCAAGTCAGGTGGCTTGAACCGCTTGTCTTCCACATGCTTGCTCTTTCTTCTTGTATGCTTCCAAGCTTCATCATAATCTGCACATGGCTCTTTTGACAAAAACAAGTGCATCATATCTGGGTAATTGATAAAAGAACTCTTGAAAACATGATCACTTACCTTAGCATGCTCACCTGGTCGCCATATATAGGATTGAGATGTTTTGATGCGTCCCTAGGATGCTCTTTGGTTGATGGGAATGGATAATCCTTGCAAGAACGAATCAAAAGACTCAAGTCCTTCAAGGCGTGTGGATTGGATGGTGACACAAGAGGGATGGATGATCTCTTGATACTCCTAGATGAATGGTTTGGATATTACACACCAAACTAGACACCCTTAGGCTCTGGATATGACACACCAGACTCGGCACACTTCTTTTAGAGAGAGAGAGAGCCGCAAAGATGAATAAACTTGTATAGAAAAGATTGGATGATTACATAAGGGTGTAGAGAACCCTTTAAATAAGAAACCAGAGACAAATCCTCTAGGGTTCGACA
>CAJHQQ010004827.1:0-23211 GCA_905132885.1 Moricandia moricandioides | reverse complement strand
GTGTTTCCCTAAACCCTAAACCTTAAATCTTAAACCCTATAATCTTCATATCGGAAAATTCTTGTGAATTTGCATTGGACCCCCATGATTTGTTGGCATTTATACTTTACGAAAATGCGTGGATATTGATCGAAAACACGACGAGAAAACGCATATAGACCGGTTTGCAACTATTTTAAGGCCCAAAACTTTCCACATCCAATTTGAGGAAAAAAACGTTTAAATTCGGGTCCAAAAATGGCCAGGCCTTATCACTGAAACTGATGGTTTTGTGGGGTTTCCCTAAAACTTATACCCTAAACCCTAAATCCCAAACCCTAAACCCTAACACGACGAAAAAACACATATAGACAGATTCGCAACTATTTTAACGCCTAAAATGTTCCACAGCCAGTTTGAGGCTCAAAACGGTTGAATTCGGGTACAAAATGAACAGGTCTAATCACTGCCACTGATGGTTTTGTCGTGTTTCCCTAAACCATAAACCTTAAATCATAAACCCTATAATCTTCATATCGGAAAATTCAGGTCAATTTGCATTGAACCCACATGATTTGTTGGCATTTCTACTTGACGAAACTGCGTGGATACTAATCGAAAACACGACAAGAAAACGCATAAAGACCAGTTCGCAACTATTTAAGGCCAAAAACGTTCCGCAACCAGTTTGAGGCTCAACACGGTTGAATTCGGGTCCAAAAATTTCCACACCGTATGAGTGCCACTGATGGTTTTGTGGCGTTTCCATGAACCCTAAACCCTAAATCCTAAAACACTAATCCTTATATCCTTCAATTCGGAAAGTTTGGTTAAATTTATGTGGGACCCGATGATTTGTTGGCATTTTCTACTTTTACTAAAATGCGGTGGATATGATCGAAAACACAACGAGAAAACGCATATAGACCGGTTTTGCAACTATTTTAAGTCCTATAACGTTCCACAAGCCAATTTGAGGATCAAAACGTTTAAATTCGGGTCCAAAATGGCCAGTGCCTTATCACTGAAACTGATGGTTTTGTGGGGTATCCCCAAAGACTTAAACCCTAAATCCCAAACCCTAAACCATCAAACCCAAACCCTAAACCCTAACACGACAAAAAAATGCATATTGACAGGTTCGCAACTATTTCAACGCCTAAAACGTTCCATAGCCAGTTTGAGGCTCGAAACGGTTGAATTCGGGTACAAAATGAACAAGTCTTATCACTGCCACTGATAGTTTTGTCGTGTTTCCCTAAACCCTAAACCTTAAATCTTAAACGCTATAATCTTCATATCAGAAAATTCTAGTGAATTTACATTGGACCCCCATGATTTGTTGGCATTTATACTTTACGAAAATGCGTGGATATTGATCGAAAACACGACAAGAAAACGCATATAGACCGGTTTGCAACTATTTTAAGGCCCAAAACGTTCCACAGCCAATTTGAGTCTCAAAACGTTTAAATTCGGGTCCAAAAATGGCCAGGCCTTATCACTGAAACTGATGGTTTTGTGGGGTTTCCCTAAAACTTAAACCCCAAACCCTAAACCCTAAACCCTAGCACGACGAAAAAACGCATATAGATAGTTTTGCAACTATTTCAAGGCCTAAAACGTTCCACAGCCAATTTGAGGGTCAAAACGGTTGAATTCGGGTACAAAATGTCGAGGTCTTATCACTGCCACAGATGGTTTTGTCGTGTTTCCCTAAACCTTAAACCTTAAATCTTAAACCCTTTAATCTTCATATCGGAAAATTCCAAAGAATTTTCATTGGACCGCATGATTTATTGGCATTTCTACTTTACGATAATGCGTGGATATTGATCGAAAACAACGAGAAAACGCAAAATGACCGGTTTGCAACTATTTTAAGGCCTAATACGTTCCACAGCCAATTTGAGGCTCAAAACGTTTAAATTCGGGTCCAAAAATGTGCAGGCCTTATCACTGAAACTGATGGTTTTGTGGGGTTTATCTAAAACATAAACCCCAAACCCTAAACCCAAAACCCCAAAACCTAAACTTTAAACCCTAACATGACGAAAAAACGTATATAGAGAGGTTCGCAACTATATTAAGGCTTAAAACGTTCCACAGCCAGTTTGAGGCTCAAAACGGTTAAATTCGGGTACAAAATGAACAGGTCTTATTACTGCCACTGATGGTTTTTCGTGTTTCCCTAAACCCTTAACCGTAAATCATAAACCTATAATCTTCATATCGGAAAATTCGGGTGAATTTGCATTGGACCCACATGATTTGTTGGCATTTCTACTTTACGAAAGTGCGTGGATAATGATCGAAAACACGACGAGAAAACGCATAAAGACCGGTTCGCAACTATTTTAAGGCCAAAAACGTTCCACAACCAGTTTGAGGCTCAACACGGTTGAATTCGGGTCCAAAAATTGCCACGCCTTATGAGTGCCACTGATGGTTTTGTGGCGTTTCCCTGAACCCTAATCCCTAAACCCCAAAACACTAATCCTTATATCCTTCAATTCGTAAAATTTGGTTAAATTTACATGGGACCCACATGATTTGTTGGCATTTCAACTTTACGAAAATGCGCGGACATTGATCGAAAACACGACGACAAAACGCATGTAGACCGGTTTGTAACTATTTTAAGGCCTATAACGTTCCACAGCCAATTTGAGGCTCAAAACTTCTAAATTCGGGTCCAAAAATGGCCAGGCCTTTTCACTGAAACTGAAGGTTTTGTGGGGTACCCCTAAAACTTAAACCCCAAACCCTAAACCCTAAACCCTAAATTCCCAAACCCTAAACCATAAACCCCAAACCCTAAACCCTAAAACGACGAAAAAATGCATATAGACAGGTTCGCAACTATTTTAACGCCTAAAACGTTCCACAGCCAGTTTGAGGCTCAAAACGGTTGAATTCGGGTACAAGATGAACAAGTCTTATCACTGCCACTGATGGTTTTCTCGTGTTTCCCTAAACCCTAATCCTTAAATCTTAAACCCTATAAACTTCATATCGGAAAATTCTGGTGAATTTGCATTGGACCCCCATGAGTTGTTGCCATTTATACTTTACGAATATGCGTGGATATTGATCCAAAACATGACGAGAAAACGCATATAAACCGGTTTGCAACTATTTTAAGGCCCAAAACGTTCCACAGGCAATTTGAGGCTCAAAACGTTTAAATTCGGGTCCAAAAATGGCCAGGCCTTATCACTGAAACTGATGGTTTTGTGGCGTTTCCCAAAAACTTAAACCCCAAACCCTAAACCCTAAACCGTAACACGTCGAAAAAACGCATATAGATAGTTTTGTAACTATTTTAAGGCCTAAAACGTTCCACAGCCAGTTTGAGGCTCAAAACGGTTGAATCGGGTACAAAATCTCCAAGTCTTATCACTGCCACTGATGGTTTTGTTCGTGTTTCCCTAAACCCTAACCTTAAATCTTAAACCCTATAATCTTCATATCGGAAAATTCCGGTGAATTTGCATTGGACCGCATGATTTGTTGCAATTTCTACTTTACGAAAATGCGTGGATATTAATCGAAAACAAGACGAGAAAACACATATTGACCGGTTTTGCAACTATTTTTAAGGCCCTAAACGTTCCACAGCCAATTTGAGGCTCAAAACGTTTAAATTCGGGTCCAAAAATGGCCAGGCCTTTTCACTTAAACTGATGGTTTTGTGGGGTACCCCTAAAACATAAACCCCAAACCCTAAACCCTAAATCCCAAACTCTAAACCATAAACCCCAAACCCTAAACCCTAAAACGACGAAAAAACGCATATAGACAGGTTCGCAACTATTTTAACGCCTAAAACGTTCCACAGCCAGTTTGAGGCTCAAAACGGTTGAATTCGGGTACAAAATGAACAAGTCTTATCACTGCCACTGATGGTTTTCTCGTGTTTCCCTAAACCCTAATCCTTAAATCTTAAACCCTATAATCTTCATATCGGAAAATTATGGTGAATTTGCATTGGACCCCCATGAGTTGTTGCCATTTATACTTTACGAATATGCGTGGATATTGATCCAAAACACGACGAGAAAACGCATATAGACCGGTTTGCAACTATTTTAAGGCCCAAAACGTTCCACAAACGTTTAAATTCGGGTCCAAAAATGGCCAGGCCTTATCACTGAAACTGATGGTTTTGTGGGGTTTACCAAAAACTTAAACCCCAAACCCTAAACCCTAAACCCTAACACGACGAAAAAACGCATATAGATAGTTTTGTAACTATTTTAAGGCCTAAAACGTTCCACAGTCAGTTTGAGGCTCAAAACGGTTGAATTCGGTACAAAATCTCCAAGTCTTATCACTGCCACTGATGGTTTTGTCGTGTTTCCCTAAACCCTAAACCTTAAATCTTAAACCCTATAATCTTCATATCGGAAAATTCCGGTGAATTTGCATTGGACCGCATGATTTGTTGCAATTTCTACTTTACGAAAATGCGTGGATATTGATCGAAAACAAGACGAGAAAACACATGTTGACCGGTTTGCAACTATTTTAAGGCCTAAAAGGTTCCACAGCCAATTTGAGGCTCAAAACGTTTAAATTCGGGTCCAAAAATGTCCAGGCCTTATCACTGAAACTGATGGTTTTGTGGGGTTTATCAAAACCATAAACCCCAAACCCTAAACCCTAAACCCTAAACCCTAACACGACAAAAAATGCATATAGAGAGGTTCACAACTATATTAAGGCTTAAAACGTTCCACAGCCAGTTTGAGGCTCAAAACGGTTGAATTCGGGTACAAAATGAACAAGTCTTATCACTGCCACTGATAGTTTTGTCGTGTTTCCCTAAACCCTAAACCTTAAATCTTAAACGCTATAATCTTCATATCAGAAAATTCTAGTGAATTTACATTGGACCCCCATGATTTGTTGGCATTTATACTTTACGAAAATGCGTGGATATTGATCGAAAACACGACAAGAAAACGCATATAGACCGGTTTGCAACTATTTTAAGGCCCAAAACGTTCCACAGCCAATTTGAGTCTCAAAACGTTTAAATTCGGGTCCAAAAATGGCCAGGCCTTATCACTGAAACTGATGGTTTTTTGGGGTATCCCTAAAACTTAAACCCTAAACCCTAAATCCCAAACCCTAAACCATAAAACCCAAACCCTAAACCCTAACACGACGAAAAAACACATATAGACAGGTTCACAACTATTTTAACGCCTAAAACGTTCCACAGCCAGTTTGAGGCTCAAAACGGTTGAATTCGGGTACAAAATGAACAAGTCTTATCACTGCCACTGATGGTTTTGTCGTGTTTCCCTAAACCCTAAACCTTAAATCATAAACCCTTATAATCTTCATATCGGAAAATTCAGGTAAATTTGCATTGAACCCACATGATTTGTTGGCATTTCTGCTTGACGAAAGTGAGTGGATACTGATCGAAAACACGACGAGAAAACGCATAAAGACCGGTTCGCAACAATTTTAAGGCCAAAAACGTTCCAGAACCAGTTTGAGGCTCAACACGGTTGAATTCGGGTCCAAAAACGGCCACACCGTATGAATGCCACTGATGGTTTTGTGGCGTTTCCCTGAACCCTAAACCCTAAACCCTAAAACACTAATCCTTATATCCTTCAATTCGGAAAATTTGGTTAAATTTGTGTGGGACCCGCATGATTTGTTGGCATTTCTACTTTACGAAATTGCGTGGATATTGATCGAAAACACAACGAGAAAATGCATATAGACTGGTTTGTAACTATTTAAGGCCTATAACGTTCCACAGCCAATTTGAGGCTCAAAACGTTTAAATTCGGGTCCAAAAATGGCCAGGCCTTATCACTGAAACTGATGGTTTTGTGGGGTATCCCTAAAACTTAAACCCTAAACCCTAAATCCCAAACCCTAAACCATAAAACCCAAACCCTAAACCCTAACACGACAAAAAAATGCATATTGACAAGTTCGCAACTATTTTAACGTCTAAAACGTTCCATAGCCAGTTTGAGGCTCGAAACGGTTGAATTCGGGTACAAAATGAACAAGTCTTATCACTGCCACTGATGGTTTTGTCGTGTTTCCCTAAACCCTAAACCTTAAATCTTAAACCCTATAATCTTCATATCAGAAAATTCTGGTGAATTTGCATTGGACCCCCATGATTTGTTGGCATTTATACTTTACGAAAATGCGTGGATATTGATCAAAAACACGACGAGAAAACGCATATAGACCGGTTTGCAACTATTTTAAGGCCCAAAACTTTCCACATCCAATTTCAGGCACAAAACGTTTAAATTCGGGTCCAAAAATGGCAAGGCCTTATCACTGAAACTGATGGTTTTGTGGGGTTTCACTAAAACTTAAACCCCAAACCCTAAACCCTAGCACGACGAAAAAACGCATAAAGATAGTTTTGCAACTATTTCAAGGCCTAAAACGTTCCACAGCGAATTTGAGGCTCAAAACGGTTGAATTCGGGTACAAAATGTCGGGGTCTTATCACTGCCACTGATGGTTTTGTCGTGTTTCCCTAAACCCTAAACCTTAAATCTTAAACCCCATAATCTTCATAACGGAAAATTCCGGAGAATTTTCATTGAACCGCATGATTTGTTGGCATTTCTACTTTACGAAAATGCGTGTATATTGATCAAAAACAACGAGAAAACGCATATTGACCGGTTTGCAACTATTTTAAGGCCTAAAACGTTCCACAGCCAATTTGAAGCTCAAAACGTTTAAATTCGGGTCCAAAAATGTGGAGGCCTTATCAACTTTATCTAAACCATAAACCCCAAAACCCTAAACCCTAAACCCTAAAACTAAACCCTAAACCCTAACACGACGAAAAAATGCATATAGAGAGGTTCACAACTATATTAAGGCTTAAAACGTTCCACAACCAGTTTGAGGCTCAAAACGGTTGAATTCGGGTACAAAATGAACAGGTTTTATCACTGCCACTAATGGTTTTGTCGTGGTTCCCTAAACCTTAAATCTTAAATCATAAACCCTATAATCTTCATATCGGAAAATTCAGGTGAATTTGCATTGAAACCACATGATTTGTTGGCATTTATACTTTACGAAAGTGCATGGATTCTGATCGAAAACACGACGAGAAAACGCATAAAGACCGGTTCCCAACTATTTTAAGGCCAAAAATGTTCCACAACCAGTTTGAGGCTCAACACGGTTGAAATCGGGTCCAAAAATGGCCACGCCGTATGAGTGCCACTGATGGTTTTGTGGCGTTTCCCTGAACCCTAAACCCTAAACCTCAAAACACTAATCCTTATATTCTTCAATTCAGATAATTTGGTTAAATTTGCGTCGGACCCGCATGATTTGTTGGGATTTCTAATTTACAAAAATGCGTGGATATTGATCGAAAACACGACGAGAAAACGCATATAGACCGGTTTGCAACTATTTTAAAGCCAACAACGTTCCACAGCCAATTTGAGGCTCAAAACGTTTAAATTCTGGTCCAAAAATGGCCAGGCCTTATCATTGAAACTGATGGTTTTGTGGGGTATCCGTAAAACTTATACCCTAAACCCTAAATCCTAAACCCTAAACCATAAAACCCAAACCCTAAACCCTAACACGACGAAAAAACACATATAGACAGGTTCACAACTATTTTAACGCCTAAAACGTTCCACAGCCAGTTTGAGGCTCAAAACGGTTGAATTCGGGTACAAAATGAACAGGTCTTATCACTGCCACTGATGGTTTTGTCGTGTTTCCCTAAACCCTAAACCTTAAATTATAAACCCTATAATCTTAATATCGGAAAGTTCAGGTCAATTTGCTTTGAACCCACATGATTTGTTGGCATTTCTACTTGACGAAAGTGAGTGGATACTGATCGAAAACACGAAGAGAAAATGCATAAAGACCGGTTCGCAACTATTTTAAGGCCAAAAACGTTCCATAACCAGTTTGAGGCTCAACACGGTTGATTTCGGGTCCAAAAACGGCCACACCGTATGAATGCCACTGATGGTTTTGTGGCGTTTCCTTGAACCCTAAACCCTAAAACACTAATCCTTATATCCTTCAATTCGGAAAATTTGGTTAAATTTGTGTGGGACCCACATGATTTGTTGGCATTTCTACTTTACGAAAATGCGGATATTGATCGAAAACACAACGAGAAAACGCATATAGACCGGTTTGCAAGTATTTTAAGGCCTATAACGTTCCACAGCCAATTTGAGGCTCAAAACGTTTAAATTCGGGTCCAAAAATGGCCAGGCCTTATCACTGAAACTGATGGTTTTGTGGGGTATCCCTAAAACTTAAACCCTAAACCCTAAATTCCAAACCCTAAACATAAAACCCAAACCCTAAACCCTAACACAACAAAAAAATGCATCTAGACAGGTTCGCAACTATTTTAACGCCTAAAACGTTCCATAGCCAGTTTGAGGCTCGAAACGGTTGAATTCGGGTACAAAATGAACAAGTCTTATCACTGCCACTGATGGTTTTGTCGTGTTTCCCTAAACCCTAAACCTTAAATCTTAAACCCTATAATCTTCATATCGGAAAATTCTGGTGAATTTGCATTGGACCCCCATGATATGTTGGCATTTATACTTTACGAAAATGCGTGGATATTGATCGAAAACACGACGAGAAAACGCATATAGACCGGTTTGCAACTATTTTAAGGCCCAAAACGTTCCACAGCCAATTTGAGGCACAAAACGTTTAAATTCGGGTCCAAAAATGGCCAGGCCTTATCACTGAAACTGATGGTTTTGTGGGGTTTCCCTAAAACTTAAACCCCAAACCCTAGACCCTAAACCCTAGCACGACGAAAAAGCGCATATAGATAGTTTTGCAACTATTTCAAGGCCTAACAGGTTCCACAGCCAGTTTGAGGCTCAAAACGGTTGAATTCGGGTACAAAATGTCGAGGTCTTATCACTGCCACTGATCGTTTTGTCATGTTTCCCTAAACCTTAAACCTTAAATCTTAAACCCTATAATCTTCATATCGGAAAATTCCGGTGAATTTGCATTGGACCGCATGATTTGTTGGCATTTCTACTTTACGAAAATGCGTGGATATTGATCGAAAACAACGAGAAAACGCAAAATGACCGGTTTGCAACTATTTTAAGGCCTAAAACGTTCCACAGCCAATTTGAGGCTCAAAACGTTTAAATTCGGGTCCAAAAATGTGCAGGCCTTATCACTGAAACTGATGGTTTTGTGGGGTTTATCTAAAACATAAACCCAAACCCTAAACCCTAAACCCCAAAACCTAAACTTTAAACCCTAACACGACGAAAAAACGCATATAGAGAGGTTCGCAACTATATTAAGGCTTAAAACGTTCCACAGCCAGTTTGAGGCTCAAAACGGTTGAATTCGGGTACAAAATGAACAGGTCTTATCACTGCCACTGATGGTTTTGTCGTGTTTCCCTAAACCCTAACCTTAAAATCATAAACCCTATAATCTTCATATCAGAAAATTCGGGTGAATTGCATTGGACCCACATGATTTGTTGGCATTTCTAATTTACGAAAGTGCGTGGATAATGATCGAAAACACAACGAGAAAACGCATAAAGACCGGTTCGCAACTATTTTAATGCCAAAAACGTTCCACAACCAGTTTGAGGCTCAACACGGTTGAATTCGGGTCAAAAAATTGCCACACCTTATGAGTGCCACTGATGGTTTTGTGGCGTTTCCCTGAACCCTAAACCCTAAACCCCAAAACACTAATCCTTATATCCTTCAATTCGGAAAATTTGGTTAAATTTGCGTGGGACCCGCATGATTTGTTGGCATTTCTACTTTACGAAAATGCGTGGATATTGATCGAAAACACAACGAGTAAACGCATATAGACCGGTTTAAAACTATTTTAAGGCCTATAACGTTCCACAGCCAATTTGAGGCTCAAAACTTTTAAATTCGGGTCCAAAAATGGCCAGGCCTTATCACTGAAACTGATGGTTTTGTGGGGTATCCCTAAAACTTAAACCCTAAATCCCAAACCCTAAACCATAAAACCCAAACCCTAAACCTTAACACGACAAAAAAATGCATATTGACAGGTTCGCAACTATTTTAACGCCTAAAACGTTCCATAGCCAGTTTGAGGCTCGAAACGGTTGAATTCGGGTACAAAATGAACAAGTCTTATCACTGCCACTGATGGTTTTCTCGTGTTTCCCTAAACCCTGATCCTTAAATCTTAAACCCTATAATCTTCATATCGGAAAATTCTGGTGAATTTGCATTGGACCCCCATGAGTTGTTGCCATTTATACTTTACGAATATGCGTGGATATTGATCAAAAACACGACTAGAAAACGCATATAGACCGGTTTGCAACTATTTTAAGGCCCAAAACGTTCCACAGGCAATTTGAGGCTCAAAATGGTTGAATTCGGGTACAAAATGAACAGGTCTTATCTCTGCCACTGATGGTTTTGTCGTGTTTCCCTAAACCCTAAACCTTAAATCATAAACCCTATAATCTTCATATCGGAAAATTCGGGTGAATTTGCATTGGACCCCCATGATTTGTTGGCATTTCTAATTTACGAAAGTGCGTGGATAATGATCGAAAACACAACGAGAAAACGCGTAAAGACCGGTTCGCAACTATTTTAAGGCCAAAAACGTTCCACAACCAGTTTGAGGCTCAACACGGTTGAATTCGGGTCCAAAAATTGCCACGCCTTATGAGTGCCACTGATGGTTTTGTGGCGTTTCCCTGAACCCTAAACACTAAACCCCAAAACACTAATCCTTATATCCTTCAATTCAGAAAATTTGGTTAAATTTGTGTGGGACCCACATGATTTGTTGGCATTTCAACTTTACGAATATGCGCGGATATTGATCGAAAACACGACGACAAAACGCATGTAGACCGGTTTGCAACTATTTTAAGGCCTATAACGTTCCACAGCCAATTTGAGGCTCAAAACGTTTAAATTCGGGTCCAAAAATGGCCAGGCCTTTTCACTGAAACTGATGGTTTTGTGGGGTATCCCTAAAACTTAAACCCCAAACCCAAACCCTAAATACCAAACCCTAAACCATAAACCCCAAACCCTAACCCCTAAAACAACGAAAAAACGCATATAGACAGGTTCGCAACTATTTTAACGCCTAAAACGTTCCACAGCCTGTTTGAGGCTCAAAACGGTTGAATTCGGGTACAAAATGAACAAGTTTTATCACTGCCACTGATGGTTTTGTCGTGTTTCCCTAAACCCTAATCCTTAAATCTTAAACCCTATTATCTTCATATCCGAAAATTCTGGTGAATTAGCATTGGACCCCCATGAGTTGTTGCCATTTATACTTTATGAATATGCGTGGATATTGATCGAAAACACGACGAGAAAACGCATATAGACCGGTTTGCAACTATTTTAAGGCCCAAAACTTTCCACAGCCAATTTGAGGCCCAAAACGTTTAAATTCGGGTCCAAAAATGGCCAGGCCTTATCACTGAAACTGATGGTTTTGTGGGGTTTCCCTAAAACTTAAACCCCAAACCCTAGACCCTAAACCCTAGCACGACGAAAAAAACGCATATAGATAGTTTTGCAACTATTTCAAGGCCTAAAACGTTCCACAGCCAGTTTGAGGCTCAAAACGGTTGAATTTGGGTACAAAATGTCGAGGTCTTATCACTGCCACTGATGGTTTTGTCGTGTTTCCCTAAACCCTAAACCTTAAATCTTAAACCCTATAATCTTCATATCGGAAAATTCTAGAGAATTTGCATCGGACCGCATGATTTGTTGGCATTTCTACTTTACGAAAATGCGCGGATATTGATCGAAAACAACGAGAAAACGAATATTGACCGGTTTGCAACTATTTTAAGGCCTAAAACGTTCCACAGCCAATTTGAGGCTCAAAACGTTTACATTCGGGTCCAAAAAATGTACAGGCCTTATCACTGAAACTGATGGTTTTGTGGGGTTTATCTAAAACATAAACCCTAAACCCTAAACCCCAAAACCTAAACTTTAAACCCTAACACGACGAAAAAACGCATATAGAGAGGTTCGCAACTATATTAAGGCTTAAAACGTTCCACAGCCAGTTTGAGGCTCAAAACGGTTGAATTCGGGTACAAAATGAACAGGTCTTATCACTGCCACTGATGGTTTTGTCGTGTTTCCCTAAACCCTAACCCTAAAATCATAAACCCTATAGTCTTCATATCGGAAAATTCGGGTGAATTTGCATTGGACCCACATGATTTGTTGGCATTTCTAATTTACGAAAGTGCGTGGATAATGATCGAAAACACAACGAGAAAACACATAAAGACCGGTTCGCAACTATTTTAACGCCAAAAATGTTCCACAACCAGTTTGAGGCTCAACACGGTTGAATTTGGGTCCAAAAATTGCCACGCCTTATGAGTGCCACTGATGGTTTTGTGGCGTTTCCCTTAACCCTCAACCCTAAACCCCCAAACACTAATCCTTATATCCTTAAATTCAGAAAATTTGGTTAAATTTGTGTGGGACCCACATGATTTGTTGGCATTTCAACTTTACGAATATGCGCGGATATTGATCGAAAACACGACGACAAAACGCATGTAGACCGGTTTGCAACTATTTTAAGGCCTATAACGTTCCACAGCCAATTTGAGGCTCAAAACGTTTAAATTCGGGTCCAAAAATGGCCAGGCCATTTCACTGAAACTGATGGTTTTGTGGGGTATCCCTAAAACTTAAACCCCAAACCCTAAACCCTAAATACCAAACCCTAAACCATAAACCCCAAACCCTAACCCCTAAAACGACGAAAAAACGCATATAGACAGGTTCGCAACTATTTTAACGCCTAAAACGTTCCACAGCCTGTTTGAGGCTCAAAACGGTTGAATTCGGGTACAAAATGAACAAGTCTTATCACTGCCACTGATGGTTTTGTCCTGTTTCCCTAAACCCTAATCCTTAAATCTTAAACCCTATAATCTTCATATCCGAAAATTCTGGTGAATTCACATTGGACCCCCATGAGTTGTTGCCATTTATACTTTATGAATATGCGTGGATATTGATCGAAACGCATATAGACCGGTTTGCAACTATTTTAAGGCCTATAACGTTCCACAGCCAATTTGAGGGTCAAAATGTTTAAATTCGGATCCAAAAATGGCCAGGCCTTATCACTGAAACTGATGGTTTTGTGGGGTATCCCTAAAACTTAAACCCTAAACCCTAAATCCCAAACCCTAAACCCTAACACGACGAGAAAACACATATAGACAGGTTCGCAACTATTTTAATGCCTAAAACGTTCCACAGCCAGTTTGAGGCTCAAAAACGGTTGAATTCGGGTACAAAATGAACAGGTCTTATCACTGCCACTGATGGTTTTGTCGTGTTTCCCTAAACCCTAAACCTTAAATCTTAAACCCTATAATCTTCATATCAGAAAATTCTGGTGAATTTGCATTGGACCCCCATGATTTGTTGGCATTTATACTTTACGAATTTGCGTGGATATTGATCGAAAACACGACGAGAAAACGCATATAGACTGGTTTGCAACTATTTTGAGGCCCAAAACGTTCCACAGCCAATTTGAGGCTCAAAACGTTTAAATTGTGTCCAAAAATGGTCAGGCCTTATCACTGAAACTGATGGTTTTGTGGGGTTTCCCTAAAACTTAAACCCCAAACCCTAACACAACGAAAAAACGCATATAGATAAATTTGTAACTCTTTTAAGGCCTAAAACGTTCCACATCCAGTTTGAGGCTAAAAACGGTTGAATTCGGGTACAAAATCTCCATGTCTTATCACTGCCACTGATGGTTTTGTCGTGTTTCCCTAAACACTAAACCTTAAATCTTAAACCCTATAATCTTCATATAGGAAAATTCTTGTGAATTTGCATTGGACCGCATGATTTGCTGGCATTTCTACTTTACGAAAATGCGTGGATATTGATCGAAAACAAGACGAGAAAACACATATTGACCGGTTTGCAACTATTTTAAGGCCTAAATCGTTCCACAGCCAATTTAAGGCTCAAAACGTTAAATATAAAACCCAATAATCATCATATCAAAAAATTCAGGTGAATTTACATTGAACCCACATGATTTGTTGGAATTTCTACTTTACGAAAGTGCGTGGATACTGATCGAAAACACGACGAGAAAACGCATAAAGACCGGTTCGCAACTATTTTAAGGCCAAAAACATTCCACAACCAGTTTGAGGCTCAACACGGTTGAATTTGGGTCCAAAAATGGCCACGCCGTATGAGTGCCACTGATGGTTTTGTGGCGTTTCCTTGAACCATAAACCCTAAGCCCCAAAACACTAATCCTTATATCCATCAATTCAGAAAATTTGGTTAAATTTGGGTGGGACCCGCATGATATGTTGGCATTTCTACTTTACGAAAATGCGTGGATATTGATCGAAAACACGACGAGAAAACGCATATAGACCGGTTTGCAACTATTTTAAGGCCCAAAACGTTCCACAGCCAATTTGAGTCTCAAAACGTTTAAATTCGGGTCCAAAAATGGCCAGGCCTTATCAATGAAATTGATGGTTTTGTGGGGTATCCCAAAAACTTAAACCCCAAACCCTAAACCCTAAACCCTAATACCTAACACGACAAAAAAACGTATATAAACAGGTTCGCAACTATTTTAACGCCTAAAATGTTCAACAGCCAGTTTGAGGCTCAAAACGGTTGGATTCGGGTACAAAGTGAACAATTCTTATCACTGCCACTGATGGTTTTGTCGTGTTTCCCTAAACCCTCAACTTTAAATCTTAAACCCTGTAATCTTCATATCGGAAAATTCTTGTGAATTTGCATTGGACCCCCATGATTTGTTGGCATTTATACTTTACGAAAATGCGTGGATATTGATCGAAAACACGACAAGAAAACGCATATAGACCGGTTTGCAACTATTTTAAGGCCCAAAACATTCCACAGCCAATTTGAGTCTCAAAACCTTTTAATTCGGGTACAAAATTGGTAAGGCCTTATCACTGAAACTGATGGTTTAGTGGTGTTTCCCTAAAACTTAACCATAAACCTAGCTCTAACCATAGCCCTAAACCCTATCCCAAACCCTAGTTCTATCCATAAACCTAGCTCTAACCCTAACCCTAAACCCTATCCCTAACCCTAGTTCTATCCATATCCCTACCCCAAACCCTAAACCCTAACACGACGAAAAAACGCATATAGATAGTTTTGCAACTATTTTAAGGCCTAAAACGTTCCACAGCCAGTTTGAGGCTCAAAACGGTTGAATTCGGGTACAAAATGAACAAGTCTTATCACTGCCACTGATAGTTTTGTTGTGTTTCCCTAAACCCTAAACCTTCAATCTTAAACGCTATAATCTTCATATCGGAAAATTCTGGTGAATTTACATTGGACCCCCATGATTTATTGGCATTTATACTTTACGAAAATGCGTGGATATTGATCAAAAACACGACAAGAAAACGCATATAGACCGGTTTGCAACTATTTTAAGGCCCAAAACGTTCCACAGCCAATTTGAGTATCAAAACGTTTAAATTCGGGTACAAAAATGGACAGGCCTTATCACTGAAATTGATGGTTTTGTGGGGTATCCCAAAAACTTAAACCCCAAACCCTAAACCCTAAACCCTAAACCCTAACCCCAAACCCTAGTACGTACACGACAAAAAAAAATATATAGACAGGTTCGCAACTATCTTAACGCCTAAAACGTTCCACAGCCAGTTTGCAGCTCAAACCGGTTGAATTCGGGTACAAAATGAACAATTCTTATCACTGCCACTGATGGTTTTGTCGTGTTTCCCTAAACCCTAAACCTTAAATCTTAAACCATGTAATCTTCGGAAAATTCTGGTGAATTTGCATTGGACCCCCATGATTTGTTGGCATTTATACTTTACGAATATGTGTGGATATTGATCAAAAACACGATGAGAAAACGCATATAGACTGGTTTGCAACTATTTTGAGGCCCAAAACGTTCCACAGCCAATTTGAGGCTCAAAACGTTTAAATTGGGGTCCAAAAATGGTCAGGCCTTATAACTGAAACTGATGGTCAGGCCTTATCACTGAAACTGATGGTTTTGTGGGGTTTCCCTAAAACTTAAACCCCAAACCCTAAACCCTAAACCCTAACACAACGAAAAAACGCATATAGATAAATTTGTAACTATTTTAAGGCCTAAAACGTTCCACAGCCAGTTTGAGGCTCAAAACGGTTGAATTCGGGTACAAAATCTCCAGGTCTTATCACTGCCACTGATGGTTTTGTCGTGTTTCTGAAAACACGACGAGAAAACGCATAAAGACCGGTTCGCAACTATTTTAAGGCCAAAAACGTTCCACAACCAGTTTGAGGCTCAACACGGTTGAATTCGGGTCCAAAAATAGCCACGCCGTATGAGTGCCACTGATGGTTTTGTGGTGTTTCCCTGAACCATAAACCCTAAACCCCAAAACACTAATCCTTATATCCTTCAATTCAGAAAATTTGGTTAAATTTGCGTGGGACCCGCATGATTTGTTGGCATTTCTACTTTACGAAAATGCATGGATATTGATCAAAAACACGAAGAGAAAACACATATACACCGGTTTGCAACTATTTTAAGGCCCAAAACGTTCCACAGCCAATATGATTCTCAAAACGTTTAAATTCGGGTACAAAAATGGCCAGGCCTTATCACTGAAATCGATGGTTTTGTGGGGTATCCCAAAAACTTAAACCCCAAACCCTAAACCCCAAACCCTAATACCTAACACGACAAAAAAACGTATATAAACAGGTCGCAACTATTTTAACGCCTAAAACGTTCAACAGCCAGTTTGAGGCTCAAAACGGTTGGATTCGGGTACAAAGTGAACAATTCTTATCACTGCCACTGATGTTTTTGTCGTGTTTCCCTAAACCCTAAACTTTAAATCTTAAACCCTGTAATCTTCATATCGGAAAATTCTTGTGAATTTGCATTGGACCCCCATGATTTGTTGGCATTTATACTTTACGAAAATGCGTTGATATTGATTGAAAACACGACGAGAAAACGCATATAGACCGGTTTGCAACTATTTGAAGGCCCAAAATGTTCCACAGCCAATTTGAGGCTCAAAATTTTAAAATTCGGGTCCAAAAATGGTCAGGACTTATCACTGAAACTGATGATTTTGTGGGGTTTCCCTAAAACTTAAACCCCAAACCTAAACCCTAACACGACGAAAAA
Source organism: Moricandia moricandioides (assembly GCA_905132885.1). Taxonomy (NCBI): domain Eukaryota; kingdom Viridiplantae; phylum Streptophyta; class Magnoliopsida; order Brassicales; family Brassicaceae; genus Moricandia; species Moricandia moricandioides. The sequence continues at coordinate 5,964 of CAJHQQ010004827.1, read as the reverse complement.
ACACATATAGATAGTTTTGTAACTATTTTAAGGCCTAAAACGTTCCACAGCCAGTTTGAGGTTCAAAACTGTTGAATTCGGGTACAAAATCTCCAGGTCTTATCACTGCCACTGATGGTTTTGTCGTGTTTCCGTAAACCCTAAACCTTAAATCTTAAACCCTATAATCTTCATATCGGAAAATTCCGGTGAATTTGCATTGGACTGCATAATTTGTTGGCATTTCTACTTTACGAAAATGCGTGGATATTGATTGAAAACAAGACGAGAAAACACATATTGACCGGTTTGCAACTATTTTAAGGCCTAAAACGTTCCACAGCAAATTTGAGGCTCAAAACGTTTAAATTCGGGTCCAAAAATGTCTAGGCCTTATCACTGAAACTGATGGTTTTGTGGGGTTTATCTAAAACATAAACCCCAAACACTAAACCCTAAACCCCAAAACCTTAGCCCTAACACGATGAAAAAACGCATATAGAGAGGTTCGCAGCTATATTAAGGCTTAAAACGTTCCACAGCCAGTTTGAGGCTCAAAACGGTTGAATTCAGGTACAAAATGAACAAGTCTTATCACTGTGATGGTTTTGTCGTGTTTCCCTAAACCCTAAACCTTAAATCATAAACCCTATAATCTTCATATCAAAAATTCAGGTGAATTTCAATAGAACCCACATGATTTGTTGGCATTTCTACTTTATGAATGTGTGTGGATACTGATCGAAAACACTACGAGAAAACGCATAAAGACCGGTTCGCAACTATTTTAAGGCCAAAAACGTTCCACAACCAGTTTGAGGCTCAACACGGTTGAATTCGGGTCCAAAAATGGCCACGCCGTATGAGTGCCACTGATGGTTTTGTGGCGTTTCCCTGAACCTAGGGTTTAGGGAAACACGACAAAACCATTAGTGGCAGTGATAAGACTTGTTCATTTTGTACCCGAATTCAACCGTTTTGAGCCTCAAACTGGCTGTGGAATGTTTTAGGCGTTAAAATAGTTGCGAACCTGTCTATATGCGTTTTCTCGTCGTGTTTTTGATCAATATCCACGCATTTTTGTAAAGTAGAAATGCCAACAAATCATGTGGGTCCCACGCAAATTTAACCAAATTTTCCGAATTGAAGGATATAAGGATTAGTGTTTTAGGGTTTAGGGTTTAAATCTTAAACCCTATAATCTTCATATAAGAAAATTCCAGTGAATTTGCATTGGACCGCATGATTTGTTGGCATTTCTACTTTACGAAAATGCGTGGATATTTATCGAAACCAAGACGAGAAAACACATATTGACCGGTTTGCAACTATTTTAAGGCCTAAAACGTTCCACAACCAATTTAAGGCTCAAAACGTTTAAAATTCGGGTCCAAAAATGTCCAGGCCTTATCACTGAAACTGATGGTTTTGTGGGGTTTATCTAAAACATAAACTCCCAACCCCAAACCCTAAACCCTAACCCCAAACCCTAATACCTAACACGACAAAAAAACATATACAGACAGGTTCGAAACTATTTTAACGCCTAAAACGTTCCACAGCCAGTTTGAGGCTCAAAACGGTTGAATTCGGGTACAAAATGAACATGTCTTATCACTGCCACTGATGGTTTTGTCGTGTTTCCCTAAACCTTAGATCATAAACCCTATAATCTTCATATCAGAAAATTCAGGTCAATTTGCATTGAACCCACATGATTTGTTGGCATTTCTACTTGACGAAAGTGCGTGGATACTGATCGAACACAAGACGAGAAAACGCATAAAGACCGGTTCGCAACTATTTTAAGGCCAAAAACATTCCACAACCAGTTTGAGGCTCAACACGGTTGAATTCGGGTCCCAAAATGGCCACGCCGTATGAGTGCCACTGATGGTTTTGTGGCGTTTCCCTGAACCATAAACCCTAAACCCTAAACCCTAAACCCCAAAACACTAATCCTTATATCCTTCAATTCAGAAAATTTGGTTAAATTTGCGTGGGACCCCCATGATTTGTTGGGATTTCTACTTTACGAAAATGCGTGGATATTGATCGAAAACACGACGAGAAAACGCATATAGACCGGTTTGTAACTATTTTAAGGCCCAAAACGTTCCACAGCCAATTTGAGTCTCAAAACGTTTAAATTCGGGTCCAAAAATGGCCAGGCCTTATCACTGAAATTGATGGTTTTGTGGGGTATCCCAAAAACTTAAACCCCAAACCCTAAACCCTAAACCCCAAACCCTAAACCCTAACCCCAAACCCTAATACCTAACACGACAAAAAAACATATATAGACAGGTTCGAAACTATTTTAACGCCTAAAACGTTCCACAGCCAGTTTGAGGCTCAAAACGGTTGAATTCGGGTACAAAATGAACAAGTCTTATCACTGCCACTGATAGTTTTGTCGTGTTTCCCTAAACCCTAAACCTTAAATCTTAAACGCTATAATCTTCATATCAGAAAATTCTAGTGAATTTACATTGGACCCCCATGATTTGTTGGCATTTATACTTTACGAAAATGCGTGGATATTGATCGAAAACACGACAAGAAAACGCATATAGACCGGTTTGCAACTATTTTAAGGCCCAAAACGTTCCACAGCCAATTTGAGTCTCAAAACGTTTTAATTCGGGTCCAAAAATGGCAAGGCCTTATCACTGAAACTGATGGTTTTGTGGTGTTTCCCTAAAACTTAAACCCCAAACCCTAAACCCTAACACGACGAAAAACGCATATAGATAGTTTTGCAACTATTTTAAGGGCTAAAACGTTCCACAACCAGTTTGAGGCTCAAAATTGTTGAATTCGGGTACAAAATGTCCAGGTCTTATCACTGCCACTGATGGTTTTGTTGTGTTTCGCTAAACCCTAAACCTTATATCTTAAACCCTATAATCTTCATATCGGAAAATTCTGGGGAATTTGCATTGGACCGCATGATTTGTCGGCATTTCTACTTTACGAAAATGCGTGGATATTGATCGAAAACAAGACGAGAAAACGCATATAGACCGGTTTGCAACTATTTTAAGGCCTATAACGTTCCACAGCCAATTTGAGGCTCAAAACGTTTAAATTCGGGTCCAAAACTAGCCAGGCCTTATCACTAAAATTGATGGTTTTGTGGGGTATCCCAAAAACTTAAACCCCAAACCCTAAACCCTAAACCCCAAACCCTAAACAGTAAACCCTAAACCCCAAACCCTAAATCCTAACACGACGAAAAAATGCATATAGAGAGGTTCGAACTATATTAAGGCTTAAAACGTTCCACAGCCAGTTTGAGGATCAAAACGGTTGAATTCGGGTACAAAATGAATAGGTCTTATCACTGCCAGTGATGGTTTTGTCGTGTTTCCCTAAACCCTAGACCTTAAATCATAAACCCAATAATCTTCATATCAAAAAATTCAGGTGAATTTACATTGAACCCACATGATTTGTTGGCATTTCTACTTTACGAAAGTGCGTGGATACTGATCGAAAACACGACGAGAAAACGCATAAAGACCGGTTCGCAACTATTTTAAGGCCAAAAACGTTCCACAACCAGTTTGAGGTTCAACACGGTTCAATTCAGGTCCCAAAATGGCCACGCCGTATGAGTGCCACTGATGGTTTTGTGGCGTTTCCCTGAACCATAAACCCTAAACCCTAAACCCTAAACCCCAAAAAACTAATCCTTATATCCTTCAATTAAGAAAATTTGGTTAAATTTGCGTGGGACCCGCATGATTTGTTGGGATTTCTACTTTACGAAAATGCGTGGATATTGATCGAAAACACGATGAGAAAACGCATATAGACCGGTTTGCAACTATTTTAAGGCCCAAAACGTTCCACAGCCAATTTGAGTCTCAAAACGTTTAAATTCGGGTCCAAAAATGGCCAGGCCTTATCAATGAAATTGATGGTTTTGTGGGGTATCCCAAAAACTTAAACCCCAAACCCTAAACCCTAAACCCTAAACCCTAACCCTAAACCCTAATACCTAACACGACAAAAAAACGCATATAGACAGGTTCGCAACTATCTTAACGCCTAAAACGTTCCACGGCCAGTTTGCGGCTCAAACCGGTTGAATTCAGGTACAAAATGAACAATTCTTATCACTGCCACTGATGGTTTTGTCGTGTTTCCCTAAACCCTAAACCTTAAATCTTAAACCATGTAATCTTCGGAAAATTCTGGTGAATTTGCATTGGACCCCCATGATTTGTTGGCATTTATACTTTACGAATATGCGTGGATATTGATCAAAAACACGATGAGAAAACGCATATAGACTGGTTTGCAACTATTTTGAGGCCCAAAACGTTCCAGAGCCAATTTGAGGCCCAAAACGTTTAAATTGGGGTCCAAAAATGGTCAGGCCTTATAACTCAAACTGATGGTCAGGCCTTATCACTGAAACTGATGGTTTTGTGGGGTTTCCTAAAACTTAAACCCCAAGCCCTAAACCGTAACACAACGAAAAAACGCATATAGAAAATTTGTAACTATTTTAAGGCCTAAAACGTTCCACAACCAGTTTGAGGCTCAAAACGGTTGAATTCAGGTACAAAATCTCCAGGTCTTATCACTACCACTGATGGTTTTGTCGTGTTTCCGAAAACACGACGGGAAAACGCATAAAGACCGGTTCGCAACTATTTTAAGGCCAAAAACGTTCCACAACCAGTTTGAGGCTCAACACGGTTGAATTCGGGTCCAAAAATAGCCACGCCGTATGAGTGCCACTGATGGTTTTGTGGCGTTTCCCTGAACCATAAACCCTAAACCCTAAACCCCAAAACACTAATCCTTATATCCCTCAATTCAGAAAATTGGTTAAATTTGCGTGGGACCCGCATGATTTGTTGGCATTTCTACTTTACGAAAATGCGTGGATATTGATCGAAAACACGAAGAGAAAACGCATATAGACCGGTTTGCAACTATTTTAAGGCCCAAAACGTTCCACAGCCAATTTGAGTATCAAAACGTTTAAATTCGGGTACAAAAATGGACAGGCCTTATCACTGAAATTGATGGTTTTGTGGGGTATCCCAAAAACTTAAACCCCAAACCCTAAACCCTAAACCCTAATACCTAACACGACAAAAAAACGTATATAAACAGGTTCGCAACTATTTTAACGCCTAAAACGTTCAACAGCCAGTTTGAGGCTCAAAACGGTTGGATTCGGGTACAAAGTGAACAATTCTTATCACTGCCACTGATGGTTTTGTCGTGTTTCCCTAAACCCTCAACTTTAAATCTTAAACCCTGTAATCTTCATATCGGAAAATTCTTGTGAATTTGCATTGGACCCCCATGATTTGTTGGCATTTATACTTTACGAAAATGCGTTGATATTGATTGAAAACACGACGAGAAAACGCATATAGACCGGTTTGCAACTATTTGAAGGCCCAAAATGTTCCACAGCCAATTTGAGGCTCAAAATTTTAAAATTCGGGTCCAAAAATGGTCAGGACTTATCACTGAAACTGATGATTTTGTGGGGTTTCCCTAAAACTTAAACCCCAAACCTAAACTCTACACGACGAAAAAACACATATAGATAGTTTTGTAAACTATTTTAAGGCCCTAAAAACGTTCCACAGCCAGTTTGAGGTTCAAAACTGTTGAATTCGGGTACAAAATCTCCAGGTCTTATCACTGCCACTGATGGTTTTGTCGTGTTCCCTAAACCCTAAACCTTAAATCTTAAACCCTATAATCTTCATATCGGAAAATTCCGGTGAATTTGCATGGACTGCATGATTTGTTGGCATTTCTACTTTACGAAAATACGTGGATATTGATTGAAACAAGACGAGAAAACACATATTGACCGGTTTGCAACTATTTTAGGCCTAAACGTTCCACGCTAATTTGAGGCTCAAAACGTTTAAATTCGGGTCCAAAAATGTCCAGGCCTTATCACTGAAACTGATGGTTTTGTGGGGTTTATCTAAAACATAA
>CAJHQQ010004826.1:0-23225 GCA_905132885.1 Moricandia moricandioides | reverse complement strand
CCATCGGGTCATGTGGTACGAACCAAACGGGCCAGAAGTGAAGTGTTGTGACCTAAGCCAAGTTCCTCTCGTTGATCTTAAGTTTTGGCTCGACTGTTGGTCTTAAATTTTCGAATGGGTCGGGAACGGATGACTGAAGGTCGATCAATCTGATCATTAGGTAATGGTTCCAGCCTTAGATCATTTCCGGGTGAACGCGGGTCGATTATGTACACGGTTCGGTCAGTGTATACGGCTGGATCAATGTACACGGCTGGGTGAACCTCAGTTGAGGAAATGTGATCTTCCTGATCCGCATCCAGTGCTGGTTCCATCTACTGATCCTTGTACTGAGGCACATCAATTGGTGCGGTGAAACTCGATCGGAATCAACACGACGTTACGTAAATGGAGGATACGAGGAGCGGTAGTGAATTCGAGCTGACACCGAGCTTTAAGGTATAGAAACCGGCGAACGTGGAGCGAATGCGTGATGAGCTGGAGTGGCTAAGGCTCGGTTACAATATGATAGGTTGAAACGACCGAGTGACAACAGAGAAGTTCGATTCGATAGCGATGCAGTTCAAATCAGTGGAAAGAAAGATCAAGACGATCAGATTAGAAGTGAATACCAGATTTGAATCTTTGGAGAAGAGGATGTCCACAATAACGGAGATATTGACTCGAATCGAGGAAAAGGCACCATTCACACAACGTCCGTGGAAAGAAGTCGCATCATCTTCACAACCTCATGATGATCAGGTACCAATAATTCTCCCTGATCCGGAACAATCTCCATCGCAGTTAGGTTATCCGGGAATCAAAAATACAATTGCGAATTATGGTACAATGTTGCGTAAGATTGATATGTCAGTGTTCTCGAGGCGCTTGCCATTTTGATTGGATTTCTCGAGTTGAAAGATTTTTCAGTATTGGGAACTACAATGAAGGAGAGAAGCTATATTTAGTTTCTTTTAGTTTAGAAGGGCCTGTACAACAATGGTTCAACAGAGAGACGATCAATGATCCGTTTCTGAGTTGGATTCAATTTACAAAGAGAATGCTGGATAGATTTGGAGGTCCCATTGATAATGATCCAGAAGCGAGATTGTTTTGCCTGAGACATGAGGGTGATGTGGTGGACTACGTGAATGAGTTCGAAGCGCTGAGAAATCAGGTTACTGGAATAGATGAACATAATCTGATTAAGGTGTTTTTCAATGGATTAAAACCGGAAATGAAGGAAGTCATACGTTTGAAGGAACCTGTAAGTTTGACTGATCATAAACTAGCAGTGTTGAATATGCAGAGCATAACTTTCTGTAACGTATTCAGTTCAGTTGGAGGAGGAGATTTTATACGTGGCGACTGGCCAGTATCGCCAAACATACAATCCTCGTCTTGTAAGTCAAGTTGCAAAACAACAGGGCGAGAATCTAAAGATTGAAGCTGGTGCTAATAAGGAAAACATAGCGAATCGGAAGAATGCATTGCGACCAAGACAACAATTTTCTGATTCTAAACTAGACCGTATGCGAAGGGATAATATATGTTTTCATTGCCAAGCTCCTTGGACCACAAAACACAAATCTGAGTGCCCAAATAAAACATTACAGGTCTTAACAGTAATCAATGGACTGGAACTCAAAGTGATGAATCATATGGAGGAAGAGCAATTTCAACAACTAGAAGAACAACAAGTTCTACATACCTTGTCTCTCAATTCGTATTTGGGTATTGAATCCCCAAAGACAACAAAGACGTGTGGCTACATCAACAATAAAGAGGGGATTGTCATGCTTGATAGTGGAGCATCTCACAACCTCATTTCACCTGAAGTTGTGGACAAGCTACGACTGAAAGTTTGTGCGGATAGTAGCTTGGACATGTTGGTTGGGAAATGGTGTGATTGTGAAAGCATTGGGAGTTCGCCGATTAGTCATATTCCAATTAAGCAAGACCAACTTCACAATTGACTTCATCTCTCTAGAACTGGGTAGCGTCGATGTAATACTTGGCATTCAGTGGTTTGAAACGTTAGGCAAATGTGAAGTGGATTGGAAGGAGCAGACCCTTTCCTTTGTCTATCAAGGTAATAGAGTGACATTAATGGGGGAAAGATCCCTTCATTTCACAATTTTTTCATTCAAGTCACTGTCTTGACTCTCTACATTGAGTAAGGTAGGAAGAGAGGTGCTCCTTTCTCACTCTATTGCTTCATCGACGATTCCAGAGAAACCCTCGAAACTCTCGGAATTGCTGCTTAACTACAAAGATATGTTTGCAATTCCAACGGGTTTACCGCCTGTACGAGGTAAAGAGCACTCCATCACACTAGTACCAGGGGTTTCAGCAGTGTCCGTGAGACGCTATCATTACCCTCATGCTAGTAAAGTAGTGATGGAACAAATGGTTACGGAAATGCCGACTTTGGGAATTATACAGCCAAGCACAAGCCCCTTCTCAAGCCCAATGTTATTTGTCAAGAAGAAAGATGGATCATTTCGTTTTTGTGTAGACTACAAGGCATTAAATTGTGCAAAAGTACCGGATAAATATCCAATTTCTGTTATTGATCAGTTACTTGATGAGCTTTATGGAGCATCTGTATTCACGAAATTGGACTTAAGATCAGGTTACCATCAATTAAGAATAACGAAGGCTGACATTCCTAAGACTGCATTTCGAACGATATAAGGGCATTATGAATTCTTGGTGATGCCTTTTGGCTTCACAAAAGCTCCAGCAATGTTTCAATCATTAATGTATCAAGTGTTTAAACCGTTCTTGAGGCGCTTTGTATTGGTTTTCTTCGATGATATATTGATTTACAGAAAGGATGAAGCAACTCACTGGGAACATGTGCGGAAAGTGTTACAAGTATTAAGGGGACAACAATTATTTGTGAATCAGAAGAAGTGTACATTTGTGGTACCATAAGTAAAGTTTCTTGGTCAAATGATATCTGCTCGTGGGGTGTCAACTGATTCAACCAAAATAGAGGCAATGAATGTATGGCTTGCTCCAACAACAGTCAAACAACTCATAGGCTTTCTTGGTCTTACAGGTTATTATCGAAGTTTCATTCGCAACTATGGTAAGATTGCAAAACTGTTAACTAACTTGCTAAAGCATGATCCATTGGTCAGGTGAATCTCAAGTAGTGTTTGATCAGCAAAAGGACGCTATGGTTCATACTCCAGTTTTAGCTTTATCATTCTTCCAACAAACATTTGTAGTGGAGTCGGATGCTTCAGGATTCGGATTGGGGGTTATCCTAATGCAGAATAAGAACCCGGTTGCTTTTTTCAGTCACGCATTAAACCGGCATACGAAATAGAATTGATGGCAATTGTAATGGCTGTGAGGAAATGGAAGCATTATTTGATGGATAGAAGGTTTTTGGTACACATTGATCAAAGAAGTCTCAAGTATCTTTTGGAGCAGAAAGAGGTGAATTTGGAATATCAAAAGTGGTTAACTAAACTGTTGGGTTTTGATTTTGAGATTTCTTACAAACCGGAGTGTGAAAACAAAGCGGCAGATGGTCTTTCCCGCAGTATGTATGTATCTTCCTTTATTTTTTCATTAACCATTCCATCGGTTTTACAATGAGAAGGCTTGTTTAAGGAGATTGCGGAAGACAAAACCATTCAAGACATGATTAGGAAGCTTCAGTCAGGCGAGTGGAAGTCTATGAAGTTCTGTGTGTTAGATGGGAAGTTATGGTCCAAGAACAAATTGTTTATACCACAGAAGTCGGTTTTTCACTCTTTGATTTTACATGAAGCTCATGATAGTGCTTTGAGAGGTCATTCATGAGTCTTTAAGATGCTGAAACGAGTTCAGCGTTCTTTCTTTTGGAGTGAAATGTCTAAACAGATTCAGGACTACGTTGCAGAATGTTCAATTTGTCAGACTCACAAGCATTCCACACTATCTCCAGCATGGTTATTTCAACCTCTTCCAGTTCCGGAACAGGTGTGGGATGATATTTACTATGGACAGGTTTGCCGACTTAGGGGGAGTTAATGTCATTTTTGTGGTTATTGATAAGCAAGTATGCACACTTTATGGGTTTGAAGCATCCTTTTTCAGCTTTGGATGTGGCTCGTAGTTTTGGGTCTCAGGTGGTTAAGCTCCACAGTTTTCCCAAGATCATTGTATCAGACAGAGATAAAGTGTTCTTGAGTTCATTTTGGCTTGAAACATTCCGTTTGGCTGGTACACAATTGAAATACAACACATCTTTTCATCCTCAGACGGATGGTCAATCTAAAGTTTTGAGTTGTTAACTGTGTTGTTTTTCTTCTGCTCATCCCTGAACTTGGAGTAAATACTTGGATTGGGCAGAGTTATGGTACAATACAAGCTACCATAAGTCTCTACAGACGAATCCTTTCAAGGTTTTGTACGGAAGAGACCCTCCTCCTATCATTCGTTATGAGACTGTTTTTATGAAGAATTTTGAGCATGAGAAGTCCTTACTAGAACGCGATAAGATGTTACTCCGGTTGAAGAATAATTTGCTTCGAGCTCAGGATATTATGAAGGCTCAGACGGATAAGTCCAGAAGAGAGGTGACGGTTGAGGTGGGTTCAATGGTCTATTTGAAACTGTGTCCTTACTATCAACAAACGGTGGCTCGTCGTTTTTGCCAGAAGCTCACTGCCAAGTTCTATGGGCCGTACATGATACTAGCTCGTATTGGGAAGGTGGCATACAAATTGCTGTTACAACTGGATTATAAGATTCATCCGGTATTCCATGTTTTGCAATTGAAGAAGGCTTTGGGATGTAATGATTATGGCATTAATTTACCACCGATATGTGTTGGTCATATCTTGTTTGATCCAGAACCAGAGGATCTGGTGGAGAAACGTTACAATGAAGCAGTCAAAATTGGAACTGTTAGTGAAGTGGACTAATAAGAAAGCATTGGAGAACTTGTGGATGATGTATTCAGAGCTTGTATCACATTTTCCAGATTTTAAGCTTGAGGACAAGCTGGGTTTTGTTGGGGGAGTATTGATAGATATCAAAGAGCTTACTTCCGCAAGAAGAAGAGTCATGTAGCAGAGGCTGATGTGGCAGGAGCTGTGGGAAGTGGTTTAGAAGTTTAAAAGAGTGAAGTTGAAACTTCAGAATCGTTTAGAGGCTTTTCCGTTATTGAAGAGAAAGAAAATGAGCTGAAGTTTGGAGTTAAATAAGAAGTGTAATGGATTTGTTGTTTTTATGCTTGTTGTTGTTTGTGAAAGGTGATATGAGTCTTAGCTACACAGTCGCGATGAGGCTGGTGATTTGATTTGTGTTCGTCATGAGAACATAGATCGTTTCACACACAAGCTGTAATTCATTTGTTCATTGACAATCAAGGAGTTTACAGTGTATTCGAGCTATAGCTAGTCTAAATCTACCAATAAGTCTCAGATTCACTGACCTTATAGTTTTACCCGGCCACTTGTATCCCACATGAGCTTCATAGTTTGCATTATCGTCCATATCTCTCCATATATAGTGGATTGAAAGGAGTTGTCTCTGGGAAGTCATGCCATATTCCAGTTATGGTTGAATACAAGGCTTCGTGGACAGTCAAAATTTTGAACTTTGGTATCAAAATTGCCAAAAATAAATGGCTAATTCAGTTGAATGAGTTGGATGAAATCAAACTTGAAGCATCTGAGAGCTCAAGGATTTACAAGAAGACAAGATATTCCATTACAAGAAGATTTTGATAGTCATTCGTTTGATGATCAAGTGTTGTTCTTCAGTTCCCGGTTGAATCTGGTACCGAGGAAAATCAAACCATAATGTAATTTTATTTATTATACAATTACTTATAATTTGTTGTCAAAAAAAACAATTACTTATAATTTAATATAATTTTGGTATTGTATTTTGAAGGATGCATCCTAGAGTTTGATGTTTTTTTTGCTGCATTAGGGTGTTTTCAAGTATGTTGGTTTTTGGTGCTTTAAGTATTCTCGGGTTCTTTAGTTGTGTTCATGCACTTAATGACTTCTCATGTAATGACTTATAAATGTTATTAAATTATAGATTGTTCTACCTCTTTTATGGCATCAGTGACCAAAGTTATTGTGTTTCAAAAAAAATGACAAACATTATTTCATAACTCAAAATAAATTTTAGAAGCATTGTAGCCTAATGGTTAAGGTTTAAAGGCTTCTACACCGAGGTCTGGGATCGAATCTCAAACAATGCAATTTCTTGCAGGTTATAGGATGCGGAGCTTATCAGAGGTTTTAGAGTACTGCAAGTAGAGCCGTCATTGTGATCGTTTGCTGCGGAGAGCATATTCATCAAGGTTATTGTACATTCAGAACCGTTCGTTGATCCAAGTATTTCGGGGAGAGATTCACTGTGGAGCATGTCCGTGGACCAACTCTTATATCTCTTTTCCAAATCAAACTAAAGCATCAGTCAATTCTTCATTTTTTTCATTGCTGCTAAACAACTTCACATGTTTAGTATTGAAGCTCCAAATGGCTAATTCCTTTACAACAGTTCATTCATCCATTCAAACAAATGATTCTTCTCTTACACAAGATAATTATTCACTGTAGTTAAACCAAACAAAGTCAAATAGTTTACTAACCTTATAACTAACACAAACAAATAATTTACCTTTCAATAACTATTGGGACAACAATGGAATATTCCTTGTGAGTTCTCGGTGGTTTTGGATGTTCGCATCATAGAGGCTTCTCCACACTTGCAAATCTCGAAAAACCCCTCTCTCTCTCTCTCTCTCTCTCTCTCTCTCTCTCTCTCTCTCTCTCTCTCTCTCTCTCTCTCTCTCTCTCTCTCTCTCTCTCTCTCTCTCTCTCATTTATCCCTGTGACGAATCTAGTTTTTCCTCATAGTTGCTCAGTTCTAAATCAATTGAACAATCTTTATGTACACACAAAACTTAGTTGGAGAAAAAATCGATAATGGTTACATGTACGAGGAATTAGGTTAAAGGAACTATAAATTTGTGCTTTGTCCTCTTATGTTTATTTTTTCGTCTATTTGGCCGCGTTCAGTGACTTCCATGAGGACGATGAACTTTTTGTTAATCCAAAAACGACGTCGTTTTCTATAACCAAAAACAAAAATGACGTCGTTTAATTTAACATGTTGTTTAATTTATCCCCAAAATAACATGGTTTTAATAAAAAAATTGTAATGACCACGTAATAATCATGTAATCCCACTTAAGCACCGTTAAACCCACATAAGCTATTGCAACCATTAAGTTTTAATGTCGATAGTTGGTGTATGAAATTTGAATAAATCAGAGTTTCTTTATGATTTCACACAAGTTCCAAATGTATGTACTGATCGGACCACGGTCATTTATTGGGGGTTTGAATTTGCATGTTTCCTATTGATTAAGATAAGATTTATGAGTGTTGCAAAATGATTGGTTTAGGATCCTTGTAAACTTAAAGTAAATGTTTGTAAGATGTATTGTAAACCAAAAATACTAGGAGGGCTTTACACATAAACGTACTTTGGGTTTGCTCCCTTACAATATTAGGCACTTTATGCATGAGGGGTACTTTGAGCTTGAGATGTGATTTTTTATGACAAAAATACCTCCATGAATTAAAGGGAAATTGTGGCCAAAGAGAGGTCTCGTTTGGTTGGGTTTAAATGATTACTTTCTTGTTTGTAATTATTATTAGGTAGGCTTATGGGTGTTTGGGATTTAACAAGCACCATCAGATTGATGGTGAATGAATTTGATTTGAGGGTTCTGTTTTGTGTTCAGGAACATGTGGTCATGCGCGAATTATACATATTTAGGATTGGTGTGGTTTTTAAGAACAGACATTTGTGGTTAGGGTCAAAGTGAAGGCTTGGTTACTTTTTCTTGGTTAAGGTTTTGTTGAGCTTGTGGTTAGGGTTGGAAGCGACATGGTTTTCGTGGAAAGAAAGGATGGTTAAGGTTAGTGTTCATATGGTCAGAATCAGGGTTAGTGTTCATATGGCCAGAGTTAGGGGCAGTGTTCATGTGGTCAGAATTAGTGTTCATGTGGTCAAAGTTGGTGTTCATGTGTTCAGAGTTTTCTTAGAAAGAAATAGCCTTCGCCTTGATCTTCTTAAAGGTTATTGTTCATATGGTGAGGATTGGTATCCTTTTGACAGTGGCGTTGTAGGGTGTGAAGGTGGAGTGAGGGAAAACATTAACGAAAGAATTGCAGTGGTGGTTGTGCAAGTGCAGGGGTGGCTGTGAAAGGAGTTGTGGCGATGGCGATGAAAGAAATTGTGGTGCAACAAGTTGCGGTGATTACGATAGTCGTGCCAAAGAGCTAAGGTGGTAGTGTTGTTTTGAAAAATCCACCAATCTGAAAGAGAGAAGAAAAAGAAGGAAAGAGGAGAAAAAAAAGAATAAATGAAAGATAAAAATCAAGAAAGAAAAAAGAAAGAAAAAAATGATAGGTTCTATAATTGGAGAAATAAATCTGGTGTTTGACGAAAGAGATATGTGGGAGAAAAGGACAAAATAGATTAGAAAATTAAAACATTAAAATGTTTAGAGAGCATAATGTTACGGGTTACTTTTGGTTGTGCATCTTATAATATGTATTACTTTGTGCTTTAGGTGTAATTTACGCTTCTTTTGTGTTTGTTAGATCAAATTACCAATGAATCTAACGAAGTCATGAGAACTCTAACTAAGTTGTGAAAAATTACAAAATCATAAAAATACAAAAAATAAAATGACAATGAATCTCCAATTTAGAAAAAGATGATAGGTTTTGCAATTCGGAAAATAGATCTTGTGTTTGACGGAAGAGATACGTAGGAGAAAAGATAAAACATATTACAAATTAAGATATTGAAGTTTTTATGGTAAATGTGAAAAGGGAAGTACCCCTAACCCACGTTTCTTTTGTAATATGATCATCTACCCACTTAGTCCAAATGCATATGGCTCATTACCACTCAATCACGTAGTTTGGTGATTACTCCACCACCACCACCACCGATAATCATATTATTTTATGTATTTCTTGTTACTATAAATAATCATTTTTAGTTTGAGAATCAAAATATATAAAGGATCAATATTCAGCTTTATTTATAACGTTTCTCCCCATCATCTCTCTTCTCTCACCAAAAAAATAGATATATACAGACATATGAAAATATGTATCTAAGTTAGTAGTTTATAACACGTTATCAGCACGAGACTCTTATATCAAACGAAGTTATACTAGCGAGATAAAGTTTAATTTATGTTTTTAATAATTTCAATAATTTTAATTTTATTATTGTTCCGGAGGGAGAGGCTAAGCCTTCTCCGTTTATTTTTCGGGATGATAGGCGTTGCCTTTCCTAACTGATTGTTAAGATAGGTTATGACTTCATGATCAGAGAAACACGTGGTAGGTTTTGCCTCCGTGAATAAAAAAAAAGGTCAAGATGGTAGACTTTGTCTCCTCGGACCATGAATATAAAAAAAGTTAATATGGCAAACTTTGTCTCCTCAAACCTTCAAAATAAAATGATCAACATGGAAGACTCTGTCTCCTCGAATCATATGAGAGGCTAAGCCTCCGATTTAATATATGCTTTTTAAACTTATGCTTTTAATTTTATGCTTTAATTTTTTACATTTACTTTTCTTATTTACATTTCTATCTTTATTATATTTTAAAATATATGTTATTCTATGAATATAGTAATCATGTCGAATTTTACAGACCTTGAAATAAATGCCCTTGATATTGTGGAAAATAACTATATTACTTGGGCAGTGGGTGCAAAAATGCAGCTGAGAGGAAACAATCTTTTGGAAACCATCGATAGTTTGAAAACAATGTCGGATGAGAAAAATGCTAATGCTAATGCCATGATATTCTTACGACACCACATACATGATGGTTTCAAATATGAATATATTATGAAAGAGGATCCTGTGGACCTCTACCAATCATTAAAAGAGAGTTTCGATCACCAGAAATATGTGATCACACCGAAAGCTAAACATGAGTGGATCCATCTCCGGTTCCAGGATTACAAAAGTGTAAGTGAATATAATTTTGAAATGTTTGGAATTACATCTAGGATGATGTAATATGGAAAGAAAATAAGTGATTATGATATGATCGAGAAAACTCTCTCCACGTTCCATCCTGGAAATGTGGTCCTACAACAACAATACCAGGCGAATGGGTATACTCTTTACTCGGAGTTGTATGCAAGTCCTCCTTGTAGCGGAACAAAATAATCAACTCGTGACTTTAAACCATCATGCTCGTCCCACTGGATCTGCTCCATTCCCCGAAGCGAATGTTGCATCATCCAGTTATGATAATTGGGGAGGACGAGGACGTGGATATGGTCGAAATCGTTATCATGGTCGTGGAAGAGGACGAGGAAGAAGATTCCGTCCGTATAATGAAAGAAATAATAAGGACTTCCACGAAAACGAAAGGGGCATGGATGATAAAAGGCAAACAGAAAAGGTTTGCTACAAATGCGGTATGAAAGGTCATTGGGTACGTGGTTATCGTATGCCAAAACACTTAGCCGATTTGTATAGAGAATCCCAAAAAGCGAAAGAGGAAGTGAAACAAACTTCATCTCTAATGAACCCGTGCTATCCTTTCATGGTTTAAATGATGAATTCATCTCGACGTATCAGACTTTCTGGTTGATTTAGAGAGGATCGATGAGTGATATAAGATTGATATGATATAAGTTTATTTTATTATAGTATATATTTCTTTTGTTGTAAGATATATGTTATGTTTCATGTTTAATAATACATGTTTTATAAATATTTTAAATTCAAAAAATGCTAGACTTTGAGACTATGGATGGAGATATGTGTTTGGCAGATATTGCATTAACGCACACGATAACTAATAAGAAATATTTCTCCAGTCTCAAAATAAAATATTACGCTGGAAGCATAAGTATAATATCTGGTAGTGCAAAGATTATTAAGGGCTCTGAAAGAGTCAGTTTTTCAATGCCACGGGGGACAAAATTTGAAATAAGTAATGCATTATATTCCCCCTAGTCTCATAGAAATTTATTAAGTTTTAAGGATATATGAAGAAATGGATATCATATTGAGATTGTGAGTAAAAATTGCATTGAATATCTTGGCATTAAGTCCGAAAGTAAACATATATTGGAAGAATTAAGAATGTTATCCCCTAGACTATATTGTACGAAAATAAACATGACTGAGTCTTATGCCACAGTAAACTTGAAGTTTACTAATACATTTAAAATCTGACATGAGAGGCTAGGACATCCAGGTTCAGTCATGATGAGAAAATAGTGCAAAATTCAAATGGCCATCCATTGAAAAACAAGGAAATTTTGCAAACGGGCGAGTTTACATGCAATGCATGTTCTCAAGGAAAACTTATAACTTGGCCATCACCAACAAAAGTTGGCAATGAATCACATTATTTTTGGAAAGATTTATGGTGATATATGTGGGCCGATCCACCCACCATGCAGCCGTTTAATTATTTCATGGTATTGATTGATGCATCTAGTAGATGGTCAAATATCTGTCTTTTGACGATAAAAATATGGATTTCGCAAATTTCATTGCCCAAATCACAAAGCTGAAAACACAGTTCTCAGAGTATGCTATAAAGAAAGTAAGGCTTGATAATGCTGGTGAGTTTACATCGCAAACCTTCAATGATTATTGTATGTCAGTGGGGATTGATGTGGAGCATCCAGTTCCCCATGTTCATACACAAAATGGCATGGTCGAGTCACTAATCAAACGCTTGCAGTTGATTGTAAGACCGTTGATATTGAGAACAAAGCTCCCGATTTCAGTATGGGGTCATGCTATTTTGCATGCAGCTACACTGATTCGGCTGAGCCCGAGTGCAGATAATAAGTACTCTCCACTACAATTTTCATATGGGTAGGAGCCAGATATATCTCATCTACATGTCTTTGGGTGTGCGGTCTATATTCTAATAGCTCCGCCACAAAGAACAAAAATGGGCCCACAGAGGAGATTGAGAATATATGTGGGTTATACGTCACCAAGTATAATAAGATATCTTGAACCGGTAAGTGGTGATATGTTTACGGCACGGTTTGCCGATTGCCATTTTAATGAGGAAGAATTTCCAGCATTAGGGGGAGGAATTAGATAATTTCCTAAAGATATTACATGGTGTACACCGTCGTTGTTACACCTTGATCTCCCTATGAATAAAAGAGAGCTGGAAGTTCAGAAAATTTTGCATTTGCATAGATTGGCAAACCAGTTACCAAACGCATTCACAAACACGAGAAGGGTGAAGAAGTCATATATACCCATTGAAAATGTTCCATCAAGAGTTGTTGTTCCTAAAGGACAAACTGATAGAAACACAATTAATGAACCTAGGGTTCAGTTAAAGAGGGGGAGGCCAGCGGGTTCTAAAGATAGAAATCTCCGAAAGAAAAAGAAATTGGTTGAGCAAAGTGAAAATGTTCCAGAAGAACTTGATACTGAAAAATGTCTAAAAGAAGGCATAAATGAAAAGGTTGAAGAAGAACCAAATAAAGATAATGATCCAGATGACGAGAAGGGAACAAACAAGTTTGAGACTTCCATCAACTAACCCCAAAATGAAAAGTTATTGATCATAAATAAGATAAAAGATGTTGATTGAAAGTTCTCATTTTCTGTGTCCAAAGAAATAGATCACGAAAGTGATGATCTATATCCAAGGTCCATATTGAAATGTATGCAAAGACATGATTGTGAGGAGTGGAAGAAGGCCATACAAACTGAGTTACTCTCCCTAAATAGAAGGAGTGTCTTTGAACCTATAGTCATAACATCTGAGAATATAAATCATGTTGGGTACAAGTGGGTATTTGTGAGAAAAGTAAATAAGAAAAATGAAGTAACACGATATAAAGCCCGATTAGTTGCCCATTTTCTCAGAGACCGAGAATTGATTTTGAGGAAACGTATTCCCCGGTAATGGATGCTATTACGTTTAGATTTTTGATGAGCCTAGTGGCATCGAAAGATGTTGAAATGCATTTTATGGAATGCATTTTATGGATGTTGTGACTGTATATTTGTATGGATCACTGGATAATGATATATACATGAAACTCCCTCAAGGAATGGAAATGCCAAAAGCATTAAAAGCAAAATCTAAGAAGATTTGTTCGGTCAAGTTACAGCGATCACTATACGGATTGAAGCAATCCGGACGCATGTGGTACAATCGCTTAAGTGAATATCTACTGAAAAAGGGATATGTCAATAATGCGATATGTCCATGCGTTTTTATAAAGAAATCACCATCTGACTTTTTGATCATTGTTGTATATGTAGATGACCTGAACATAGCTGGAACTCGAAAGGAGGTTGATGATGCTCGAACTCATATGAAAGAAGAGTTCAAAATGAAAGATCTCGGAAAGATAAAGTTTTGTCTTAGGCTCCAGATAAGCATTTACGAACTGAAATATTTGTGCATCAATCAAATTATACGAAAAGATTATTGAAACGTTTTTATATGGACAAAGCAACTCCTTTGAGTATTCCAATGGTAAATAGATCTTTTGATGTTGAGAAAGATCCTTTTAGACCCTGTGAAGATAGCAAGGAAATACTAGGTCCTGAAGTACCTTCTATGAGTGATATCGGTGGGCTTCTATATCTTGCAAACTGTATGAGACCTGATATTTCTTTTCTACTAACTTACTTGCAAGATATAGTTATGCTCCTACTCGCAGGCATTGAAACGGAATAAAGCATATATTACGTTACCTCCAACGTACAGTTGACCTAGGGTTAATATATTTTAGAAAATCCGAGTTTGGTATAGTTGGTTTTGTAGATGCATGATACTTATCAGATCCTCATAAAGCTCGGTCGCAAACCGGCTATGTTTTTATAATTAGTGGAACCGCGATCTCTTGGTGTTCCCAGAAATGAACTCTGGTTGCGACTTCTTGAATCATGCAGAAACTATGGCACTTCACGAAGCATGTCAAGAATGTGTGTGGCTTAGGTCAATGAGTCACCACATACAAGAAGCAAGTGGAATAGTTGATAAGAAAGAGCCAACAAAAATATTTGAGGATAATTCGGCTTGTGTCGCTCAACTCAAAGAAGGTTATATAAAGAGCGACAAAACAAAGCATATCCTTCAGAGGTTTTTCTAATACATACGAGAGCTCGAGAAAAATCAAGAAATGGACCTCGAGTATATACGGTCATGCGACAATCCGGCTGACTTGTTCACTAAAGCTCTTCCTACTACAACGTTCCGAAAACACATCTACAATATCGGAATACGGCATTTGCGTGACCTATGAAGAAAGATCTATGTCCATTATTCTGAGGGGAAGATTACGTCATTGTACTTTTTTTCCCTTGTCATGGTTTTTATCCTTTCAGATTTTTCCATGACTAGGTTTTTAACGAGGCAGTACGTAATACAAGATAGATGATCAAAGGGGAGTGTTGTAATATGATCATCTACCCACATAGTCCAAAAGCACGTGGCTCATTACCACTCCATCACGTAGTTTGGTGACTACTCCACCACCACCGACTAATCATATTATTTTAGTTATTTCTTGCTACTATAAATAGTTTGTGGTTTGAGAATGAAAATATATAGAGGATCAATTTTCAGCTTTCTTTCTAACGTTTCTTCACATCATCTCTCTTCTCTCACCAAACAAATACATACAATAATACATATATACAGACATATGAAAATATGTATCTAAGTTAGTAGTTAGAGTTGAAAAGACTTTTTTTTGTAATTTGTTAGTAGAAAATGTGTTACATGCTCAAAGTATATCTTCATGTAAGTTGACAATGAAAAAAAGTATTTTCCAACCACTAGGCCTCTATATGTAAAAAAAAAAGTTTCTCGAATTGTGGGCTTTAGTGTCTTAAGCCTAATAACCTTATGGGCCCTTCTGAGTTTTGTTTTGGGCTGATTAGGGCGGATTGGTGACCGTATAAAAGCCGAGCTCAGGTTGAAAGTTTGTTAAGCTGCAACAAACTTAAGAACAGAGAAAACGAAGAGAAAACGAAGAGAAAACGAAGAGAAAAATAGAGGTTGTTCAGAGTCTTCGTTCTTACCGGGGTTGAGCTGAGTCACAATCATTGAGAGGAAGATTGTTTTACCTGAGATAGATTGTCTACAGCGTTTAGGTGTTCATTGATACCTGAAACGACAGTAGAAGTAGGGTTAGACGATATATTGTACTAAGAGGATTCTATACTTGTATAATCCACATCGGAGGAGTTTTCCGATTAACTTAGTGCAGTTAGGGAGCAACTGACTCGCCCCAGACGTAGAGACGAGGTTCTCGAATTGGGAAAACAAAGCTTTGTGTGTCTTGAGTATTTACTTAGAACTATTCAAAATCACATACGAACTAGAACTTAAATCCTAACAAGTGGTATCAGAGCATTGGTTCTACATTCCGCAAGTTCTCAAGCATCTAGATCAGAAGAAGCGTATTCAACAAGTAAGAAAGATCAGATCAAGGTTCGAAACTTATCTGTTCTCTTCCGTGTGTGTTGCTGAAGATCGGTTATCAGATAGATTTTGACACAAGTCAGATGAGAAGGTATTGTAGTACTTCGATTGCTTCTGGTTCTGTCAGTTCTGATCAAAACTGAAAGTCTGGGAGTTATAGAGCCTACAAAGGGAAGATTTGAAGTTGAGAAGTTCGACGGGCAGGGTGATTTTGCGATCTGGAAGCACAAGATGCTTTGCTCACTTGAAATTTTGGGGTTGGACTCTGTTCTTGAGGAAGAACCACCTACATTAGAAGATGGCAATGCAGACAAGTCAGAACCTGCAAAAGATGTCAAGCCAGATCCAACAAAAGCAGCTAAAGACAAGCGTGTGAGAAGTCTGATTCAGATGAGTCTAAGCGATCAAATTATAAGAAAGGTCATGAAAGAGACTACTGCTCTAGGCATTTGGAAGGCTCTTGAGAGAGATTACCAAACTAAGTGTCTGCCAAATAGAATCTATCTCAAGCAGAGATTTGCGAGTTATAAGATGGATGATCAGAAGTCTATTGAGCAAAATCTGGATCTGTTTCTGAAGTTGGTTAATGATCTAGAGAGTCTAGACATTAAGATTTCAGATGAGGACCAAGCAATTCAGATCCTCACAGGATTACCACTGAAATATGAACCTCTGGTTCATACTATCAAATATGGAAGCGGGAAGGATTTGTTGGCTGTCAACGATGTGATAACTTCAGCATACGCTAAGGAGACTGAACTCAGGGAAAAAGGTCTTTTGCAAAGATCAAAGTCAGATGCTGAAGGACTGTATGTTAGTGATCGGGGTAGAACTGACAAAAGGAACAATCACTACTCTAAAGGGAGGTCAAAGAGTAGGGAAAGAGATTACTCCAAGAATCAAACTAACAACAAAGAATGCTTCATATGTGGTAAAGAGGGACACTGGAAGAGGGAGTGTCCGGACAGAGGAAAACCTAAGGTGAATGCCTCTAACTCTGCTAATGTTGTAGCAGGGAAAAAGGAGCCTCTAATACTCACAGCAAGTGTTCAGGATACAAAGAATGAGTGGGTAATGGACTCAGGGGCAAGCTTTCATATTACGCCAAATAAATAAGTCTTGTTTGACTTACAAGAAGTCACAGGAGGAAAAGTACTTATGGGTAACAACACAGTCTGCGACATTGAAGGAGTTGGCAAGATTCGAATTCAGAAGGCTGATGGTTCTATCGTTATACTTACAGATGTCAAGTATATGCCATCAATGGGAAGAAATTTAATCTCTTATGGTTGTCTAGAGAAGGCTGGCTGCAACTATATTGGAGAAGAATACAGAGTTAAATTCTTCAAAAATGGTTCAGAAGTGTTGACAGGAAAATACACTGATGGTCTTTATTATTTGGAAGGATCAGTTCTTACTGGTGAGAGCAATTTTGTGAATGTGGCAGTGGATGCTACAAGGAAGTGGCACTCGAGATTTGGTCACATAAGTCAAAAGGGGTTGGAAAATCTCGTCAAGCGAGGATATTTAGAGGCACGAGATATCAAGGAGTTAGACTTTTGTGAGGATTGTGTGTTTGGAAAAGCTCATAGGCAGAGTTTTAAGAAAGGGAAGCACACATCAACAGAAATATTGGAATATGTCCACTCTGATCTTTGGGGATCTCCTTCAGTAGTTCAAAGTCTATCATGCAAACAATATTTCATTACCTTTATTGACGATTTCTCAAGAAAGGTTTGGATATACTTCTTAAAGACTAAGGACGAAGTGTTTGAGAAATTTGTTGAACGGAAAACTAAAGTGGAGACACAAA
The DNA here is from genome assembly GCA_905132885.1 of Moricandia moricandioides. Classification (NCBI taxonomy): domain Eukaryota; kingdom Viridiplantae; phylum Streptophyta; class Magnoliopsida; order Brassicales; family Brassicaceae; genus Moricandia; species Moricandia moricandioides. Next base: position 5,921 of record CAJHQQ010004826.1, on the reverse strand, counting down.
CAGGAAGAAAGATTAAGTGTTTGAGGACAGACAATGGCCTGGAATACTGCAACAAGAGGTTCGGCGAATTGTGCAAATCCTCAGGTATCAAGCGACACAGAACATGCGCTTATACCCCTCAACAGAATGGTGTGTCTGAGAGGATGAACCGCACAATTATGGAGAGGGTCTGTTGTATGCTATTAGAAAGTGGAATGGGAGAAGATTTCTGGGCAGAGGCAGCTTCTACGGCAGTCTATTTGATTAACAGATCCCCTAGTTCTGCTATTGAGTACAAATTGCCGGAAGAGCTGTGGTCTGGTAAGAAACCGAGTGTGAAGCATCTGAGAAGGTTCGGATCAGCCGCCTATGTTCGTGTGAAAGCGGTGAAGACAAGTCCCAGAGCAGTAAAAGGATTTTTCGTTGGGTACCCACAAGGTACAAAAGGTTTTCGAGTCTGGATGCCTGAGATTCAAGAATGCAATATGCGTAGAAATGTGATATTCCATGAGGAAGAAGTCTTCAAAGAGAAAACGACTGAGAGCGTTGAGAAGATAAGCACAGTTCCTAAAGAAAAAGGAAAACGTGTATCCTTTAGTCCAGATTTGATAAGATGACCTTCAAGTGAGGTTACACAGGGAGAAGCGTCTGGTTTAGAAGAAACGGATCAGACAGGAAGTTCTGAACAAGGTGGAGAAACTGCAGGTTCAGAAGACGAAACTACTAGTCAAGAAGTAGAAGCTGATACAGAAACATGAGGTAGTTCTAATCAAGACTTGGATCAATATGTTCTAGCAAGAGACAGGAAACGCAGAGAGATCAAGATGCCTTCCAAGTTTGATGATTTTGATGTCGCTGCTTATGCTCTTGCTGCAGCGCAGGATGTTGAAGTGGACGAGCCACAGTCATATCAGGAAGCCATGAACTCTAAGGACCGCGAGTTTTGGAATGCTGCAAATGTAGATGAGATTGATTCATTGAAAAGGAATCATACGTGGGATATTGTGAAAAGGCCAGAAAAGAAGCGTGTGATTGATTGCAAATGGGTTTATAAGAAGAAACCAGGAATACCAGGCGTTGAAGAACCTCGGTACAAAGGAAGAGTAGTTGCAAAGGGCTATTCCCAGGTTGAGGGTATTGATTATACTGAAGTGTTTGCACCAGTGGTAAAGCATGTCTCGATCAGGTATATTCTATCTCTTGTTGTGAATGAAGACTTACATCTAGAGAAGCTGCATGTCAAGACAGCCTTCTTAAATGGTACTCTAGATGAGGAAATCTATATGGAACAGCCAGAAGGTTTCATAGTCAAGGGAAAGGAAGACTGTGTCTGTTTAATGAGGAAATCTTTGTATGGCCTCAAGCAGTCTCCTCGACAATGGAACAAGAGATTTGATGGTTTCATGAAAGATCAGGGGTTCAGACATAGCTCATCAGACCCTTGTGTGTATGTCAGTGGCTCAGAGAAACCTACAAGAGTGTATCTGCTGATTTATGTGGATGATATGCTTGTTGTTTCAAAAGATATGAGAATAATTTAGGAGTTGAAAGATAGTCTGAGTAACGAGTTTGAAATGAAGGATTTAGGAGCTGCCACGAGAATATTGGGCATGGATATTGTTCGTGATCGAAAAGCATGTACTCTAAAGCTGTCTCAAGGAAAGTACTTGGAGAAAGTACTCTCAACTTTTAACATGAGTAACTGCAAAGCAGTTAACACACCTTTGGTGTCACAGTTTAAGCTTAAGAGCTTAGATGAAAAGGAAACAGTGATAGAAGAAGAGTTCATGAAGAAAGTACCATATGCTAGTGCCGTGGGCAGTCTAATGTGCTATGATTGGAACACGACCTGACATAGCTCACACTGTTGGAGTAGTGAGCAGATTCATGGGAAACCCAGGAAGAAGTCACTGGGAGGCAGTGAGATGGATACTTAGATACATTCGAGGAACTACAGACTATGGCTTATGGGTTTACAGTGGATCTGAGTTTAAGGTGGAGGGTTTCAGTGATGTTGACTATGCTAAGGATTTGGATCGCCGGAGATTCATTACAGGCTATGTTTTTCAAGTCGGAGCAAATACAGTAAGCTGGAGATCAGGTCTCCAACCAATTGTTCCTCTTTCAAAAACTGAAGCAGAATATATGGCCCTAACAGAAGCTGCTAAAGAGGTTATATGGCTTAAGGAAACTTGTGAAGATTTTGGTAGCAGTCAAATTGAATTGCGACTCACATTCAGCCATTTTCTTAGCTAAGAATGGAGGTTTTCATGAGCGCACAAAGCATATACATAAACGCTATCATTTTATTAGAGATGTTATAGCAGAGGGGAGTATCGCAGTTGTTAAAGTTCACACTACCAGCAACCTAGCGGATATTCTAACTAAAAGTGTACCTGGGAAGACACTGGAGAAAGCTCAGGTATCATTCAGGGTTCACGTCTGATCCTCTGAGCTGAATGATGCTTGGTATTTCCTGTTTACATCCGGTACCTCGCAGCCAAGAGAAAAGAAGGAAGAAGATCAGTAACGGAGTTTAGTTACAAATCTTTGGAAGATGTTGTTAAACTGATTCATGGACGAATCGATGTCACTGAGCAAGAAACCGTTTACCTAGAGGAAGGATTCGAGCTCTGTTCTCATCGAAGGAGAAATCGTGTTTCTCTCCGAATTCGTGGCAGGGTGGTGTGCTAGCTTAAAGGTGGAGCTGGTTTTGCAAATCTCTCATGATCTTTATCAGATGTGAAGAGTTGAAATTGGAAAGGGATCGGACAAAGCTTCGCTGAGGTTCCAGAAGATGTCTGAAGAGTAAAGGGTAATTAGGGTTAAGACAAGGTGGAGTTTTGTGGGCTTTAGTGGCTTAAGCCTAATAACCTTATGGGCCCTTCTGAGTTTTGTTTTGGGCTGATTAGGGCGGATTGGTGATCGTAAAAAAGCCAAGCTCAGGTTGAAAGTTTGTTAAGCTGCAACAAACTTAAGAACAGAGAAACAGAGGTTGTTCAGAGTCTTCATTCTTACCGGGGTTGAGCTGAGTCACAATCATTGAGAGGAAGATTGTTTTATCTGAGATTTATCGTCTACAGCGTTTAGGTGTTCATTGATACCTGAAACGACATTAGAAGTAGGGTTAGACGATATATTGTACTAAGAGGATTCTATACTTGTATAATCCACGTCAGAGGAGTTTTCTGATTAATTTAGTTGATGCGGCCATCCAAGTAGAGGTCCCTATCATCCGACACGGCCCAACCACCCGGAACGGAGCCAAGGTCATTAGTGCTGGATTCTCCAAGGCTGTCCAAGAGATCCTCAACCAAGAAGAGAAAGACCAAGTGCTTATTGAAGAGATGGTTCAACTGAAGATTCAAGATGGCCCAATAGAGGTTCAAGACCATGCCGGTACACCCCAATTCCAATCACTCGTCCAGAACCGGGGCAGTCTGATCATATCCGTTTGTAACCTTGGTCAAGACCCAAGCTCAACCCAATCAGCATCTGAGTAATCCACTTAGTCCACAAAGGTAAGCAGGTAAGATTTCATTTTGATTTCTAACCGGTTTATTGTTTTTGGTTTGTGGTCTTTTAATTTGTGTTGCAATTTCTATTTAAAAGACTTATGGGCAAATTGTTAAGTCCTTTTATTTATTTTCGAGTCCAATAAGTTAAGGCAATTTGTTTATGCCTTGTTTAGAGTCTAAGGAGTCGGCCCACTTGTTGTTTAGGCCTTTATGCATTGAACTTCATGTTGTTTTGCTTCAAGTCTCCTAGAAGGGCACACCACATCGGGTACTATATAAACCCCATATAAATGGTCTTGTATTTTTACCTTATTATCAATATATGAGTCATTTTGCCCTAGCAACGAAACCCTAGCCTCTCTCTCTCTAAGTCTGCGTGTGAAGCCAGCCAAGGAGGAGCCCGAATCTTATCAAGCTTTCACCATCAAGCTTGTGGCGATTCTTCATTCCATTCCATCCATCGATTCAGCTTGGGAGAGATACACATCCAACAAGCCGAATCCCATCCTCACTTCATCATTCATCCCTTGTTCTTGTTGAGAGAGACACACGTCCAGCAACAAGGATCCATCGATCCATACTTCTATCCTTCTCTTTTGATTCATACTTCAATCGCATATCATTTAGTTTGTCATTGCATTCCTAAAAAAAACTTACAAAAATCACTTGTCTTTCATTTAGCTTATTTTGTTCATCTTTCAAAACATAAAAACTCACAAAAAGGTTCTTTGATTCTCAGGTTCAATCGCACCCCCCGGACTAGTCCTATCGCATCATCCCATCTGATCCATCCGTACGTCCCACATCCGGAAACCATCCGCAGCCCTCGTACCAATCCGTGTACCCTGAACCTCGGGCTGTAACATTTTGGTATCAGAGCCAAAAGGAATCCTACCCACCCGGTTGTACTTCTTTTTATTCCCTTTTACATATTACTTCCTTGCATTGTTAGTTGCATTCGAAAAACTCAAAAAAAAAAAAAAGAAGGTTTAGGTTGTGTTCGTGCGGCCATAGCCGATAGGTTTAGTAGGGTTTTACTTGGGCAACACTTCTTTGCCGAGGATTACTAGGGTTTTCGTTAGGATACTTTCCTTAAACGGAATCACAATATTCCCTTGCAATCAATCGAACCATACTTGCCATTTTAGGTTGCATTCGATTTAGTTTCCAAATTTTAGATACTACTCATCCGATTTCCATATTTTTGCATGTCATAAGTCATATTTCCATTTTTGGTTGCATTCGATTTTTCCATTCTTGCATAAGTCATATTTCCATTTTTCTCTATCTCCAAATTGTCTTATATAAGCCCAACTCTTTTATTCCTTTCTATCGATTTCTTTTCTTTCTTTGTAGTAAGCATGGGAGACCTAGGTCAAGGTGAACCCACCCAAGCCGAGATCAACGCACAAATACTCACCGCCAAGCACAACTCAACAATGCCTTAGCTGCCGTGACAGCCCAACTACCTCGGCTGGAGCAAGGAAACCTGGAAGGAGAACCCCGACCCAGAGGCAGGAACCACCCGTACCTGGAGGATCCTCGATCCCAAACCGAGGGTGATAGCTCCGACTTCGAACCACCCAACCGAGGTGCCCGCAGACCAGGCCGTGGAAGGGCAGGGGTACGAGGAGAGCACCAGATCCAGGGAGATGGGAGTCCCATCCGTAAAAGGAACCATGATGAGGAGGTTCCGTGGCAAGGAGGCAAAGACCTCAAACTAAACCCACCCACCTTTGCTGGAAAGGTCAATATGGATGCATACGTCGAATGGGAAAGGCGCATGGAATACATCTTCGATTACTATCGGTACTCGGATGCCAAGAAGATTGCATTAGCCGCAGCCCAACTCACTGAAAATGGGATCGTGAGGTTGCCGATGCTGGTAGAGCCTATAGGGTGGATACATGGGACGAGATGCGATCCAAGCTTCGCACCAGGTATGTTCCAACCTATTACCAACGGGACTTACAGAAACGTTTTCGTAAATTGACGCAGGGAACTAGGTCCGTGGAGGAATACTTTGAGGAGTTTGAGTCCCTACGCAACAAACTCAAGACCCGTGAGACGGAGGACACCCTAATGGCCCAATTCCTAGATGGTCTACAAGACCGCATTGCACGCAAGGTGGAAAGGCATTACCCTATGAGAACTTCAACGATCTGCTTCACTATGCTATCCAGGAGGTGTGGCCAAAAATGCCTTCCAAGCGAACCGAAACAATGACAACACAAAAACTAATAGAAAAGAATTTGCCCGATTCATGATACCCAAGAAAAGTCTCATCAACCATAAGCAAAGAAGCCAAACTCGTCTTCTTCAGATTTTAGGTGCGAGCCACTGTGTTTAAGAAAGTAATAGCTTGATCCAAATGCAAAAAAACCCAAAAGCCATCTAAGATAAGTAAAGAAACCTGAGACAAGA
>CAJHQQ010004825.1:0-23248 GCA_905132885.1 Moricandia moricandioides | reverse complement strand
GCTTCTACATATCCAAACCAGGTTATGTTCCGTGGTCCTCGGCTGTTCTTAGGTGCGCGGGTCGTATAATAGGGAGTGTGTGTGGGGGGGGTGTTCCTGTAGTGGTAGCCGTGCAGTGTTCAAATTGGTTCGCGTGTGGTCCCTGTGTAGGGTCTGTTGTTCCTCGATATGGACAGGTCCTGTTTACGGCATAGAGAGGTCCCGGGGGTTGGGTTGAGTGTGGTCAGTTGTTTGGGTCGTGTGTTGGTCGGGGGGGTCACCCATGAGTGGGAGGGGTCTGTAAGGTCTGAGGAGTTGAGTTTTCTGTCTTTGGGTTAGTGTAACGGCGGGTTCGTGTTGTGTGTTGGGAGTGTCCGGGGACTTGGCGTTGTGGTGCCGGTTGTGGGTCGCGGGGCGCGTTCTTGGTGTTTGTTTGTGCGTGGCGTCCCGTGGCTCTGAACAGTGTTAGTCTCTCTTCCCCTGGTTTAGGTTCACTCCGTTAGATATACGACACACAGTAAAAAAATAGTAGTAGGTTTCCTTAGTATCCGTAAAAAGCCCACACCAAAAAAAAAAAAAAAAAGAAACCAAAAAAAAAAAAAAAACACACCGCCCCCACACCCCACCCGGAAGAAAAAAAAAGATACAGTGACCAGTTTCCCTCCCCTCCCGCCCACTGCCCTCTCCCAGCGGCTTGCCCGGTCCCCCCGACTTTGCAGGCCCCACCTCTTTTGCCGCGGGCGGGGCTGATGTGCTCCCTCAGAGCCACACAGCCCCCCCGCCTGGCCCCATGACGCCTCTGCCCGATACGCATGCAGAGCTGCACCCCTTTCCGCGTGCCTTTGCTGTGACCTTACCTGGCCCGGCTCCCTACCGGCGCCCCGGCGCGTCTCGCTGCGCCCCCCTGCCGCCCCCTTGCCCCCCCCCTGGTGCTGCTGCTCTCGCCCTTCCTGCCGGTCCCCTGCCTCGTTCCCGCGTCCCGCCGCTCCCGCGCCTGTTGTTGGCTTCCTCCCTTCCCCTCCCCCCCCAGCCGTCTTGGCCCCGGTCTGCTCCGCGCTGTCTTGCTCCCCTTCCCGCCTCCTCTCCCTCCCGCTGCGTTCGTGTCTCGGCCCGCCCTGGGGTGCGTGCTCTTTTCCTTGCTTTTGGTTTTGTCCCCCGCGGTTTTCCCGGCGGCCGGTTTTTCCGCGGCCCCCCCTTGTCTCCCCTCCCTCTCCGGAACTCTCTCGGTCCCGCCTCCCGCCGTTTCCCTTTTCTTTCCTTCTTCCCGCTTCTGTTCCCCTTCGCCTCTTTTCCCTTTTTGCTTCCTTGTCTGCCCCCTAGCGCGGCCTGTTCTCTTGGTTTCCCTTCTATTCTCCTGCGGTCCCTCCCCCCCCTCTTGGTCTCCTCCCGATCTTTTCCTCCCCCCGTCCCTTTCCTCCTTGCCCGGCTCTCCTCTCTCGCCCGCTGGTGTCGGCGCCTGGTGTGTCCGTCTCCCGCGCCTCCGGGTGTCTCGGTTTGGTGGTGTCCTCTCCGCGTTCCTTTCCCTTCTCGGGCGTCTCCCGCTCTTCCTCCCTTGTGCGCTGTGCCCCCGCGGGCTGGCTGCTCTCTTGCTCCTCCTCGCTGCCTCCCTTGGCTCTGCCCCCCCCCCTTCGCCCCCCTTCGGTCTCTGGCTCCTCCCCCCCCGCCCTCGCCCCCTTTCTCGCGCGCGCGCCGTCCCGGCGCCCCGCTCCTTGTTTCTTCCCCCGGCTGGCTGCTTCCCCTCGGGTTTCGCGCCCCCCTTTCCCTCCCGCCCCGCGCCCACTGCCTCTCTCGGGGTTTCGCCCTCGTCCCGCCCCGGCCCCTCTCGTCTCCGTTTCCCCTCCGCTTCCCTGCCCTCCCCTGTCCCCTTCTTTCGTCTTTGGCCCGCGCTCGGGCCTCCGTGCTGTGCCGCCCCGTTGTGGCCTCGTTCCCCCCTTCCTCCTGGCCCCCTCCTGGCCCCCCCCCGCCCGGCCCCGCGCACCCGCCCCCCCTGTTCTTGCCTCGCCCATCCCTCCGCTTGCTGTCGCGCTGGCTTGCCTGGTGCTCCCGCCCTCTCGGCTCCGCCTTGTCCCCGACCTTTCTTGTTGTGGCTGTGCCGTGCGTCCTCCACCCCCTTCTCCTTGCGCTTCTTGCCTCTGGCCCGCGTCCTGGGCCCTTCCGGCCTGGCTCGCGCCTCCTCCCCCGTTGTTGGTGCCCTGTGGCTTCCCTGTGGCTCCTCTCGCCTCTCCTTGTTCTCCTTCGTGCATCCGGTCCCTGCTCCCCTCCCCTCGCCCTCTTCCCGGTTGCCTCCTCCGCTCCCCGCTCTCCCGGTTCCTCGCTTCCCCTTCTTTTGGTGCTATTCCCTGCTCCCCTCCCTCCCTCCCTCTTCCCCCCGCTTTGGTCCTCCCCCTCTGATTTCCCATGCCCAGCCTCTTGATCGGCCTTGTTGCTCGCCTGGTTTGGCTCTGTCCGCCGGCCTTACCCCTTTCGTTCCTGCTTCCTTCCTCACCCCTGCATCTCTTGCCCACCCGCCCGTTCGGCCCCTGCCCGTTTCTCCCCGCGTCCTCCTCTTTCTCCCCCCCTTGGTTTTTGCTCGGTTTTGGCTTGTGTGCTGCCTCTGGTGGTGCTTCTTTGCTGCGGCTGCGCCGTGCCCGTCTTGGTGCTTCTTGCTCCCCCTCCGGTGGCTTGCACCCCGCTTGTCTTCCCCCACTGCTTGTTCTTTCTTCTTGTCTGCTTCCCCGCTTCCTCCTCCTCTGCCCCTGGCTCTTTTTGCCCCACCCCCGTGCCTCCTCTCTGTGTCCTGGCTCCCGCCTCTTGCCCCCCTGCTCCCTTCCCTTCGCCTGCTCCCCTGGTCGCCCTCTCTCGGCTTGCGCTGTTTTCCCCTCCGCCCCTTCCCGCTCGCCCCTCCCGGCCCCCCGCTTTGTCGCCCCCCTCCCTCTTTCCTCTGCGCCGCTTTGGCCTTGCTTCCCCCTCGCCGTGCGCCCTGCTGCGTTCCGTTTCCCTGGCCGTCGCGTTTGCTGGTTCCTTCCTTGTGGTTGTTGCGCCTCTGCCCCTCGCCTGTTTCCTCTGTCCCCGCTGGCGGCTCGCCGTTTCCCGGTTTGCTTGTTGCCTCCTCCCCTTCGCCCCGCCCCCTTCTTGCTCCTCTGCTCCTTCTTCTCGCTTCTCTTTTCGCCCCTGGTCGCTCTCCCCCCCTTTGCCCTGTCCCCCCCGCCCGCCCCTCCGGTTTCCTGTTTTTCTTTGCGTTTCGCTCGTTCCCCCGGGTTGGTTTCTTTGGCGCTTGTTGTCGCCTCCGTTCTCTGGTGGTTTCTCTTTGCTTTGCGCCGGCCCCCTGCGTTCTTCTCCTGCTCCCGTACTCCCTTCCCCCTTGCCTCTCGTGCCTTCTTCCTCTCCCCTTCCCTTTTGCTCCTCTTTGCCTTGGTCCTGCCGTTCTGCCTCTCTGGTGGCTTTCCCTATCTTGCTCTGGTCCCGCTGCACGTCTTCTGGACTCCCCTTCCCCCCCTCCTTCTGCCCTGCTTGCTCCCTTTTGGCCTCGGGCCCCGTGCATTCTCCAGCTTGGCCCCCCCCCTCGCTTGCCCTTTCCCCTCTCCTTGCTTTTCGCTCTTTCCGTTTTCTCTTCCTCGTGCTGTTTCCTTCCCCGTTTTCTTCGCTGGCCCCCACCGCCGCCCCGTGTTCCGCTTCTTCCATCTTCTCCCCGGTTGGTTTTCTGGGTTTCATCCGGTTCCGTCCGCCTTCCCTTGGCTTGCTGGTGCTTCCCCCTTTGGGCTTCCCGTCTCCTTGCGCTTCCTCCCCCTCTCTTGTCACCTTTGCCGCTCCGTGTCGGGGTGGATGGTGCTTGGCTGCTGGCTGCCCCTGGTTTGCTTGCCTCCGTGCCTGCCTTGGCTTGTCTTCTCCCGTTGGTGTTTTCACGTGCCCCTCTTGCGCTGCGCTGCGCCGTGCGCCTTCTCTTCCGCGGCTGCGGCCTGGCTCCCCCTCCCTGTTGGTGGCGCTGCCTTCTTCTTCCTCTGTTTGCTCTTGTTTGCTTTACTGCTTCCCGCCCCTCGTCCCGGCTTCCCGCTACGCCCTGTCCTGCCTCTCCCACGTCGTGTCTTGACTACGCTCCCCTGCTATTGCTCCTTGGGTCCGTTTCCTCCGCAAGTGGGTGCACGTTTCTCTGGGGTCCTGGCCTTGTCCCCCCCGCTCTTGCGCTCGCTCGCATTCCTCTCTGTCCCCGTTCTCCCCTGGTTCCTCTCCCTTCCTCCTCCCGCGTTGTGCTGTCCTGCTCCCCCCCCCTCCCGCCTCGTCCTCGCCCTCCGTGGCCGCCCTCTGCCTCTTCTTGTGGTTTGTGTCCTGCTTGCCCCTGCCCGCCTCGCTCCCTCTTCTTCTCCCCCTCCCGGTCGGCCTCCGGCTCCGCTTTGCCCTGGCCTGGGGGTCTCTTGCTCTTCCCCCCCGCCCGCTCCTCTCCCTGGTTCCTCCTTCTCTCTTGGCCCCGCCTCGGTCTTCTTGCGGCTGCCCTGCGGTGCTCCTCCTCCTTGCTCCGTCTCCTCCTCCCCCTCCTGCTCTTGGCGCGTTGCCTGCGGTCTCTCTCTCTTCTCTCCTCGTCTCTCGGTTTGGCCGTGCCTCGTCGCTCTCCTGCTGTCTTCTCTCCGCTCTCTCCTGCTGTCCTTGCGGTTGGTCCTCCTCCTCTCGGTCCTGGTTGCCCCCCTGTTTCTGGTTGCGTTGCTTTGTCCTCGCCTCCCTGCGCCGCTTGTTCTTCCTGCCGCGTGCCGCTTCTTCTTCCGCCTCGGCCCCCTTGCTTCCCTGCCCCCCGGTCCCCCCCCCCGTCCCGCTTTCTCGGTCCCCGCCCGCCCCCGGCCCGCCCCCCGCCAGCCCGCTTGTTTTGCCCGCCCCGCCCCCGGCCCTCGGCTCCGTCCCCGGCCTGCTCCGCCCCCGGCCCCCCTTCTCCCTTTTTCCTCCTCTCTTCTCCGGTTTTCTCGCCCCCTCACCTCTTTCTCCTCGTGTTCCCGGTGCTCCCGTTCCCGCTGCCCCCGTGCTCGCCCCGGTGCATGCTGCGGCTCGGGTTCTTCTCTCTCTCGGGTTTCCGCCCCCCCCCCGGCCCGTTTCCCCTCCTTGTCTCCTCTCTTTTGCGCCCCGCGCCGCCCTATCCCGCTCGTTCTCCTGCTTCTTCAGATGCTCGCGCTGCACCCCGGCTGCCCCCCCCGCCCAAGCGCGGTCGCGCGTCCTTCCCCCCCCCGTTGCTCTGCTCCCTTTGCTGCGTCCCTAGGAATGCTCTTTGGTTGATGGGATGGATAGATCCTTGCAAGAACGAATCAGGGACTCAGTTCTTCAAGGTTTGTGGATTGAATGGTGACACAAGAGGGATGGATGATCTCTTGATACTCAAGATGAATAACTCGGATATGACACACCAAATTAGACACCCCTTAGTCTCTGGATACTACACACCAGACTCGACACACTTTCTAGAGAGAGAGCCGTCAAGGAGAAAAGATACTTGTTTATTAAAAAGCTGGATGATTACAATAGGGTTTAGAGACCCATTTAAATAAGAAACCAGAGAACATGCTCTCTAGGGTTTCGACAATAAGCAAGAAAAGGAAACTATAGTCTAAGTTTAACATAAGCTTAAAATGAAATAAAATGTAAACTTCTTTAGTCTTGGACCGAGATAGGGCCTAAGTGATGTGAAGACAAGTTGTGGCCTCGTTAAAAACCTTCCTCCGGAAAACCTCGTGGGACAAAACCAAAAGCAAGGAAAAGAGCACGCACCCCATGTCTTGCCTAGACACTAACTCAGCTTGATGTAGAGATGGCTTGAATGGTGATCAAGACATCTCGGATCAGACCTTGTCCAAGACTTTGTTGTTGTGGATGTGAAGTGAGTAATCCAACAACATTCTCTTTAAGCTTCTTGACTCTGGAACGAGTCATGGGACCTTCAGGAATGGCTAGAGCATCATCACCAGGTTGTTGATGCAATGTGGCTTCATGTGGCTCATCTAGACTCTCCTTGTTCTCCTTAGTGATCCGGTCCATGATCACATCAAATGCACTCTTAAATGTTGCATCCTCAAGCTCTTCAGGTTCAGGTTCATGCTTCCATTCTTTGGTGCTTTCCATGATCACATCATCCCCTCCCTCTTCAAAAGGATTTGTCCTCAAATCTGTTTTATATGCAATAGAGGGGACCAAGTCAGTAACATCGAAGTTTAAAATCAGATTACACTTACCTTGCAAGCCCCTTTGATAGGCATTGTTGCTGACTGGTTTGGATATGTAGAAGGCATTAATCCATTTAGTTCCTGATTCATTACTCAAACCTGATATATTGAAACAAAGCAAGTTAGCACATGAAAGTTTATCAAAGAGTAATAATCTTATCCCAAATTGGTTTTTGCTCGGTTTTGGCTTGTGTGCTCCCTCTGGTGGTGCTTCTTTGATGAGGATGAAGCCAGTGACGTCTTGGTGCTTATCCTGATCCAAATCAGGTGGCTTGAACCGCTTGTCTTCCACATGCTTGTTCTTTCTTCTTGTATGCTTCCAAGCTTCATCATAATCTGCACATGGCTCTTTTGACAAAAACAAGTGCATCATATCTGTGTAATTGATAAAAGAACTCTTGAAAACATGATCACTTACCTTAGCATGCTCACCTGGTCGCCATATATAGGATTGAGATGTTTTAAACTCAGAAAAATTCAAAGATAGCCAATACAGGATCACCCGATTTGTAGAACCCATAACTCTTTCATCTGAGGAGGTTTGGACTTGATTCAAAATCGATGTGAGACCCTGATGAGTTAAGTTTCCATGGCAGTCGAGTTTGATGGTTAATTCCTTGTGGTTGTTGAGATATGACCCTCGGACTGTTCCTATGTCAAAGCTGGCGGCTAGACAGTTTCCAAGGTTTGATTGTTGCATCATCAACTTAGCCAACAACCCATTCTTGATACTCTGATCATTATTATAGCTTCTCTTTTCGGAAATGGTAGATCTCAAAACAGTTTGACCTGTACCAACAGCAAGCAAATCAGGTTTCATGTTTTTCTTTGAGTTTAGATAGTTACCCCGGGTTGGTTTTTTTGGAGATTGTTGTAGACTAAGTTTATCTGGTGGTTTCTCTTTGATTTGAGAAGAAAACATGAGTTCTTCTCCTGCTCCAGTAATCACTTCACCATTGACTCTAGTGAATTCTTCATCTCCAATTACATTTTGATAATCTTTGCATTGGTACTGAAGTTGCTGCATATCTGGTGGCTTCCATATCTTGATATGGTCAAGATGCAAGTCTTTTTGATCAACTTCAAACTCCTTATGACCTGCATTGATACCTTTTGGCATAGACAAGTGCATTATACAAGCATTGGGAACCAACAAATTAGATTGAATTAAACTATCACTGATTTTTGATATTTCAGTTTTCTCTCCTAGTGATGTTTCATTCAAAGTTTTCTTAGATGGACAAACAGCAGCAAGGTGTTCACGCTTATTACATCTATAACAAGTTGGTTCTTGGGTTTAATAAGGTCAGAAGACTTACCTTGGCTTGATGTGTGCTCCACCTTGGGGTTTAAAGTCTCCTTGAGCTTCTTACACATCTCTTGTAACCTTGGCAGCTTAGATAGGGGTGTGGTGATTGGCTCTGGCTGAACCTGGTTTGATTGAATCCGTGACTGACTTGGATTCATTCTCCAGTTGGTTTCATAGTGAAACTCTTGCTGAGCTGAGAAGTGCAACCCCTTATCTTCAGAGGATGAGAAATCTACAAAACCAAATGTTGGTGTAGCTGAGTTCTTCTTAATCTGTTTGATCTTGTTCTTCTGATTCCAGACCTCTCCTCCAGGCTCAAATACAACATGTCTCATATCCAAGTCGTGTCTTGATTGCTCCACTGCTCTTGATCCTTGGGTAAGTTTCCTAAGCCAGTAGTGCAAGTCTCTGTGGTAATGACTTGGAACAAACCTCTTGCGCATGATAGACTTCATCTCTGTCCAAGTCTTAACTGGTTCCTCTCCATTCCTCCTACGAGTTGTGCTGTACTGATCCCACCAACTTAAAGCATAGTCATAGAACTCAGTGGCAGCAATCTGAATCTTCTTGTGGTTTGTGTACTGCTTACACTGAAAGACTAACTCAATCTTCTTCTCCCACTCAAGGTAGGCATCCGGATCAGCTTTGCCATGGAATGGGGGTATCTTGATCTTCAAACCAGCAAGTTCATCTCCCTGGTTCATCCTTCTCTCTTGGACACGCCTATGTCTTCTTTGGCTTAGTCTTGAGGTTGAACTGAGGTGTTCATACTCATCGTCAGTCTCCTCATAACCATCATGCTCTTGGCGAGTTGCATGAGGTCTCTCTTCTCTCCTAGTCTCTCGGTTTGGCAATTGACTAGTAGCTCTCCTAAGGTCTTCTCTGAGCTCTCTCCTGATGTCATTGAGGTTGGTCCTCATCATCTCGGTCATGGTTGCCACCATGCTTTGGTTGAGTTGAGCCGACATAGCCTCCATGAGAAGCTTGTTCTTCCTGACGAGTGAAGCCTCTTCTTCAGACTCGGCTTCCATGCTTCCTGCACAAAGGTAAACACAATAACCAGTAAAAGAATTCTAGGTAACAAGATAAGCAAAAAGGAAAAGGGAAACAAGCAAAAAGGAAAAGAAAACAAGCTTGTATTGCAAGACAACACAAAAAGGAACAATCGGCTAGAAAAAGGAAAAAGATTCAAGGAAAAAGGAAAAGCTCCTAAACTTTTTTTTTTCAATCTCTTCTAAGGTTTTCTAGCACCCTAACAATCTTATTATGCTCGTGTTCAAGGTGATAAACAAGCTAGACTAATGCACAAAGTGATCGACAACAAGGTAGCATGCGGCTAGGGTTCTTCTCTCTCTAGGGTTTCCGAAAAATCCAAAAAAGGAAAGTCTTATAATCCTTGTCTAATCTCTTATGCAACTCGAGCAGCCCTAAACAAGATAGTTCTAATGCTTATTCAAGATGCCATAGATGATATAGATTATATAGATGAGACACGGATGAAACAACAAAAGAAACAAGAGAGGGTAACGAGTACTTCCCAACCAAAGTTGCTCTGATACCACTTGATGCGTCCCTAGGATGCTCTTTGGTTGATGGGAATGGATAGATCCTTGCAAGAACGAATCAGAGACTCAAGTTCTTCAAGGCGTGTGGGTTGAATGGTGACACAAGAGGGATGGATGATCTCTTGATACTCCTAGATGAACAACTTGGATATGACACACCAAATTAGACACCCTTAGGTCTCTGGATACTACACACCAGAACTCGACACACTTTCTAGAGAGAGAGCCGTCAAGGAGAAAAGATACTTGTTTAATAAAAAGCTGGATGAGTACAAGAGGGTGTAGAGACCTCTTTAAATAAGAAACCAGAGACATATCCTCTAGGGTTTCGACAAAGACCAAAAAAGGAAACTAGAGTTTAACATAAGCTTTTAAATGAAATGAAATAAAATATAAACTTCTATAGTCTTTGACCGAGATAGGACTTAGGTGATGTGAAGACAAGTTGTGGCCTCGTTAAAAACCTTCCTCCGGAAAACCTCGTGGGACAAAACCAAAAGCAAGGAAAAGAGCACACACCCCATGTCTTGCCTAGACACTAACTCAGCTTGATGTAGAGATGGCTTGAATGGTGATCAAGACATCTCGGATCAGACCTTGTCCAAGACTTTGTTGTTGTGGATGTGAAGTGAGTAATCCAACAACATTCTCTTTAAGCTTCTTGACTCTGGAACGAGTCATGGGACCTTCAGGAATGGCTAGAGCATCATCACCAGGTTGTTGATGCAATGTGGCTTCATGTGGCTCATCTAGACTCTCCTTGTTCTCCTTAGTGATCCGGTCCATGATCACATCAAATGCACTCTTAAATGTTGCGTCCTCAAGCTCTTCAGGTTCAGGTTCATGCTTCCATTCTTTGGTGCTTTCCATGATCACATCACTTCTTGACTCTGGAACGAGTCATGGGACCTTCAGGAATGGCTAGAGCATCATCACCAGGCTGCTGGTGCAATGTGGCTTCATGTGGCTCATCTAGACTCTCCTTGTTCCCCTTAGTGATCCGGTCCATGATCACATCAAATGCACACTTAAATGTTGCATCCTCAGCTACAAGCTCTTCAGGTTCAGGTTCATGCTTCCATTCTTTGGTGCTTTCCATGATCACATCAGATTCATTCTGGTTTCATTTGTATCAAGAATAAATTGCCAAATCTCCAAACAGGGCAAACTGGAATCACTTTGGTTAAAAGTGGGATAACTTCTTCATCATAAGTCCAATGATATTGATTGAACTTCAGGGTGATTCTACACTGATTAATGAGTCCAAATCAAGCTTCTTACATCGTGATTTATTTTGGTTTTATTAGTATCAAGAATAAATTCCCAAATCTCCAAACAGGGTAAACTGGAATCACTTCGGTTAAAAGTGGGATAACTTCTTCATCATAAGTCCAATGATATTGATTCAACTTCAGGGTGATTCTACACTGATTTATGAGTCCAAATCAAGTTTCTTACATCGTGATTCATTCTGGTTTTATTAGTATCAAGAATAAATTCCCAAATGTCCGAACTTGGTAAACTGGAATCACTTCGGTTAAAAGTGGGATAACTTCTTCATCATAAGTCCAATGATATTGATTCAACTTCAGGGTGATTCTACACTGATTTATGAGTCCAAATCAAGTTTCTTACATCGTGATTCATTCTGGTTTTATTAGTATCAAGAATAAATTCCCAAATGTCCGAACTTGGTAAACTGGAATCACTTCGGTTAAAAGTGGGATAACTTCTTCATCATAAGTCCAATGATATTGATTCAACTTCATGATGATTCTACACTGATTTATGAGTCCAAATCAAGCTTCTTACATCGTGATTCATTCTGGTTTTATTTGTATCAAGAAGAAATTGCCAAATCTCAAAACAGGGCAAACTGGAATCACTTCGGTTAAAAGTGGGATAACTTCTTCATCATAACTCCAATGATATTGATTCAACTTCCGGCTGACTCTACACTGATTAATGAGTCCAAATCAAGCTTCTTACATCGTGATTCATTCTGGTTTAATTAGTATCAAGAATAAATTCCCAAATCTCCAAACAGGGCAAACTGGAATCACTTCGGTTAAAAGTGGGATAATTTCTTCATCATAAGGCCAATGATATTGATTCAACTTCAGGATGATTATAAACTGATTAATGAGTCCAAATCAAGCTTCTTACGTCGTGATTCATTCTGGTTTTATTAGTATCAAAAAGAAATTGCCAAATCTCCAAACATGGCAAACTGGAATCACTTCGGTTAAAAGTGGGATAACTTCTTCATCCTAACTCCAATGATATTGATTTAACTTCAGGGCGATTCTACACTGATTAATGAGTCCAAATCAAGCTTCTTACATCGTGATTCATTCTGGTTTAATTAGTATCAAGAATAAATTCCCAAATCTCTAAACAAGGCGAACTGGAATCACTTCGGTTAGAAGTGGGATAACTTCTTCATCATAAGTCCAATGATATTGATTCAACTTCAGGATGATTCTAAACTTATTTATGAGTCCAGATCAAGTTTCTTACATTGTGATTCATTCTGGTTTTATTTGTATCAAGAATAAATTGCCAAATCTCCAAAAAGGGTAAACTGGAATCACTATAGTTAAAAGTGGGATAACTTCTTCATCATAAGTCCAATGATATTGATTCAACTTCAGGATGATTCTACACTGATTTATGAGTCCAACTCAAGCTTCTTACATCGTGATTCATTCTGGTTTTATTTGTATCAAGAAGAAATTGCCAAATCTCCAAACAGGACAAACTGGAATCACTACGGTTAAAAGTGGGATAACTTCTTCATCATAAGTCCAATGATATTGATTCAACTTCAGGATGATTCTACACTGATTTATGAGTCCAAATCAAGATTCTTACATCGTGATTCATTCTGGTTTTATTGGTATCAAGAATAAATTCTCAAATCTCCAAACAGGGTAAACTGGAATCACTTCAGTTAAAAGTAGGATAACTTCTTCATCATAACACCTCTGATCTTGAGTCAACTTCAGGGTGATTCGACACTGATTAATGAGTCCAAATCAAGCTTCTTACATCGTGATTCATTCTGGTTTCATTTGTATCAAGAAGAAATTGCCAAATCTCCAAACAGGGCAAACTGGAATCACTTCGGTTAAAAGTGGGATAACTTCTTCATCACAACTCCAATGATATTGATTCAACTTCAGGGTGATTCTACACTGATTAATGATTCCAAATCAAGCTTCTTACATCGTGATTCATTCTGGTTTTATTAGTATCAAGAAGTGATTCCCAAATTTCCAAACAGGGCAAACTGGAATCACTTCGGTTAAAAGTGGGATAACTTCTTCATCATAACTCCTATGATCTTGAGTCAACTTCAGGGTGATTCGACTCTGATTTATGAGTCCAAATCAAGCTTCTTACATTGTGATTCATTCTCGTTTTATTAGTATCAAGAAAAAATTGCCAAATCTCCAAACAGGGCAAACAAGAATCACTTCGGTTAAAAGTGGGATAACTTCTTCATCATAACTCCAATGATATTGATTCAACTTCCGGGTGACTCTACACTGATTAATGAGTCCAAATCAAGCTTATTACATCGTGATTCATTCTGGTTTAATTAGTATCATGAATAAATTCCCAAATCTCCAAACAGGGCAAACTGGAATCACTTCGGTTAAAAGTGAGATAACTTCTTCATCATAAGTCCAATGATATTGATTCAACTTCAGGATGATTCTAATCTGATTTATGAGTTCAGATCAAGTTTCTTACATCGTGATTCATTCTGGTTTTATTTGTATCAAGAATAAATTACCAAATCTCCAAACAGGGTAAACTGGAATCACTACGGTTAAAAGTGGGATAACATCTTCATCATAAGTCCATTGATATTGATTCAACTTCAGGATGATTATACACTGATTTATGAGTCCAAATCAATCTTCTTACATTGTGATTCATTTTTGTTTTATTTGTATCAAGAAGAAATTGCCAAACCTCCAAAAAGGACAAACTGGAATCACTACGGTTAAAAGTGGGATAACTTCTTCATCATAAGTCCAATGATATTGATTCAACTTCAGGATGATTCTACACTGATTTATGAGTCCAAATCAAGCTTCTTACATCATGATTCATTCTGGTTTTATTGGTATCGAGAATAAATTCCCAAATCTCCAAACAGGGCAAACTGGAATCACTTCGGTTAAAAGTGGGATAACTTCTTCATCATAACTCCTATGATCTTGAGTCAACTTCAGGGTGATTCAACACTGATTTATGACTCCAAATCAAGCTTCTTACATCGTGATTCATTCTGGTTTCATTTGTATCAAGAATAAATTGCCAAATCTCCAAACAGGGCAAACTGGAATCACTTCGGTTAAAAGTGGGATAACTTCTTCATCATAAGTCCAATGATATTGATTCAACTTCAGGATGATTCTACACTGATTTATGAGTCCAAATCAAGATTCTTACATCGTGATTCATTCTGGTTTTATTGGTATCAAGAATAAATTCTCAAATCTCCAAACAGGGTAAACTGGAATCACTTCAGTTAAAAGTAGGATAACTTCTTCATCATAACACCTCTGATCTTGAGTCAACTTCAGGGTGATTCGACACTGATTAATGAGTCCAAATCAAGCTTCTTACATCGTGATTCATTCTGGTTTCATTTGTATCAAGAAGAAATTGCCAAATCTCCAAACAGGGCAAACTGGAATCACTTCGGTTAAAAGTGGGATAACTTCTTCATCACAACTCCAATGATATTGATTCAACTTCAGGGTGATTCTACACTGATTAATGATTCCAAATCAAGCTTCTTACATCGTGATTCATTCTGGTTTTATTAGTATCAAGAAGTGATTCCCAAATTTCCAAACAGGGCAAACTGGAATCACTTCGGTTAAAAGTGGGATAACTTCTTCATCATAACTCCTATGATCTTGAGTCAACTTCAGGGTGATTCGACTCTGATTTATGAGTCCAAATCAAGCTTCTTACATCGTGATTCATTCTCGTTTTATTAGTATCAAGAAAAAATTACCAAATCTCCAAACAGGGCAAACAAGAATCACTTCGGTTAAAAGTGGGATAACTTCTTCATCATAACTCCAATGATATTGATTCAACTTCCGGGTGACTCTACACTGATTAATGAGTCCAAATCAAGCTTATTACATCGTGATTCATTCTGGTTTAATTAGTATCATGAATAAATTCCCAAATCTCCAAACAGGGCAAACTGGAATCACTTCGGTTAAAAGTGAGATAACTTCTTCATCATAAGTCCAATGATATTGATTCAACTTCAGGATGATTCTAATCTGATTTATGAGTTCAGATCAAGTTTCTTACATCGTGATTCATTCTGGTTTTATTTGTATCAAGAATAAATTACCAAATCTCCAAACAGGGTAAACTGGAATCACTACGGTTAAAAGTGGGATAACATCTTCATCATAAGTCCATTGATATTGATTCAACTTCAGGATGATTCTACACTGATTTATGAGTCCAAATCAATCTTCTTACATTGTGATTCATTTTGGTTTTATTTGTATCAAGAAGAAATTGCCAAACCTCCAAAAAGGACAAACTGGAATCACTACGGTTAAAAGTGGGATAACTTCTTCATCATAAGTCCAATGATATTGATTCAACTTCAGGATGATTCTACACTGATTAATGAGTCCAAATCAAGCTTCTTACATCGTGATTCATTCTTGTTTTATTAGTGTCAAGAATAAATTCTCAAATCTCCAAACAGGGCAAACTGGAATCACTTCGGTTAAAAGTGGGATAACTTCTTCATCATAAGTCCAATGATATTGATTCAACTTCAGGGTGATTCTACACTGATTAATGAGTCCAAATCAAGCTTCTTACATCGTGATTCATTCTTGTTTTATTAGTGTCAAGAATAAATTCTCAAATCTCCAAACAGGGCAAACTGGAATCACTTCGGTTAAAAGTGGGATAACTTCTTCATCATAACTCCTATGATCTTGAGTCAAATTCAGGGTGATTCGACACTGATTTATGAGTCCAAATCAAGCTTCTTACATCGTGATTCATTCTGGTTTTATTAGTATCAAGAATAAATTCCCAAATCTCCAAACAAGGCAAACTGGAATCACTTCGGTTAAAAGTGGGATAACTTCTTCATCATAAGTCCAATGATATTGATTCAACTTCAGGATGATTCTACACTGATTTATGAGTCCAAATCAAGCTTCTTACATCGTGATTCATTCTGGTTTTATTTGTATCAAGAAGAAATTGCCAAATCTCAAAACAGGGCAAACTGGAATCACTTCGGTTAAAAGTGGGATAACTTCTTCATCATAACTCTAATGATATTGATTCAACTTCAGGGTGATTCTACACTGATTAATGAGTCCAAATCAAGTTTCTTACATCGTGATTCATTCTGGTATTATTAGTATCAAGAATAAATTCTCAAATCTCCAAACATGACAAACTGGAATCACTTCGGTTAAAAGTGGGATAACTTCTTCATCATAAGTCCAATGATATTGATTCAACTTTAGGGTGATTCGACACTGATTTATGAGTCCAGATAAAGTTTCTTACATCGTGATTCATTCTGGTTTTATTAGTATCAAGAAGAAATTGCCAAATCTCCAAACAGGGCAAACTGGAATCACTTCGGTTAAAAGTGGGATAACTTCTTCATCATAAGTCCAATGATATTGATTCAACTTCAGGGTGATTCTACACTGATTAATGAGTCCAAATCAAGCTTCTTACATCGTGATTCATTCTTGTTTTATTAGTGTCAAGAATAAATTCTCAAATCTCCAAACAGGGCAAACTGGAATCACTTCGGTTAAAAGTGGGATAACTTCTTCATCATAACTCCTATGATCTTGAGTCAAATTCAGGGTGATTCGACACTGATTTATGAGTCCAAATCAAGCTTCTTACATCGTGATTCATTCTGGTTTTATTAGTATCAAGAATAAATTCCCAAATCTCCAAACAAGGCAAACTGGAATCACTTCGGTTAAAAGTGGGATAACTTCTTCATCATAAGTCCAATGATATTGATTCAACTTCAGGATGATTCTACACTGATTTATGAGTCCAAATCAAGCTTCTTACATCGTGATTCATTCTGGTTTTATTTGTATCAAGAAGAAATTGCCAAATCTCAAAACAGGGCAAACTGGAATCACTTCGGTTAAAAGTGGGATAACTTCTTCATCATAACTCTAATGATATTGATTCAACTTCAGGGTGATTCTACACTGATTAATGAGTCCAAATCAAGTTTCTTACATCGTGATTCATTCTGGTATTATTAGTATCAAGAATAAATTCTCAAATCTCCAAACATGACAAACTGGAATCACTTCGGTTAAAAGTGGGATAACTTCTTCATCATAAGTCCAATGATATTGATTCAACTTTAGGGTGATTCGACACTGATTTATGAGTCCAGATAAAGTTTCTTACATCGTGATTCATTCTGGTTTTATTAGTATCAAGAAGAAATTGCCAAATCTCCAAACAGGGCAAACTGGAATCACTTCGGTTAAAAGTGGGATAACTTCTTCATCATAAGTCCAATGATATTGATTCAACTTCAGGGTGATTCTACACTGATTAATGAGTCCAAATCAAGATTCTTACATCGTGATTCATTCTTGTTTTATTAGTGTCAAGAATAAATTCCCAAATCTCCAAACAGGGCAAACTGGAATCACTTCGGTTAAAAGTGGGATAACTTCTTCATCATAACTCCTATGATCTTGAGTCAAATTCAGGGTGATTCGACACTGATTTATGAGTCCAAATCAAGCTTCTTACATCGTGATTCATTCTGGTTTTATTAGTATCAAGAATAAATTCCCAAATTTCCAAACAAGGCAAACTGGAATCACTTCGGTTAAAAGTGGGATAACTTCTTCATCATAAGTCCAATGATATTGATTCAACTTCCGGGTGACTCTACACTGATTAATGAGTCCAAATCAAGCTTATTACATCGTGATTCATTCTGGTTTAATTAGTATCATGAATAAATTCCCAAATCTCCAAACAGGGCAAACTGGAATCACTTCGGTTAAAAGTGAGATAACTTCTTCATCATAAGTCCAATGATATTGATTCAACTTCAGGATGATTCTAATCTGATTTATGAGTCCAGATCAAGTTTCTTACATCGTGATTCATTCTGGTTTTATTTGTATCAAGAATAAATTACCAAATCTCCAAACAAGGTAAACTGGAATCACTACGGTTAAAAGTGGGATAACATCTTCATCATAAGTCCATTGATATTGATTCAACTTCAGGATGATTCTACACTGATTTATGAGTCCAAATCAATCTTCTTACATTGTGATTCATTTTGGTTTTATTTGTATCAAGAAGAAATTGCCAAACCTCCAAACAGGACAAACTGGAATCACTACGGTTAAAAGTGGGATAACTTCTTCATCATAACTCCTATGATCTTGAGTCAAATTCAGGGTGATTCGACACTGATTTATGAGTCCAAATCAAGCTTCTTACATCGTGATTCATTCTGGTTTTATTAGTATCAAGAATAAATTCCCAAATCTCCAAACAAGGCAAACTGGAATCACTTCGGTTAAAAGTGGGATAACTTCTTCATCATAAGTCCAATGATATTGATTCAACTTCAGGATGATTCTACACTGATTTATGAGTCCAAATCAAGCTTCTTACATCGTGATTCATTCTGGTTTTATTTGTATCAAGAAGAAATTGCCAAATCTCAAAACAGGGCAAACTGGAATCACTTCGGTTAAAAGTGGGATAACTTCTTCATCATAACTCTAATGATATTGATTCAACTTCAGGATGATTCTACACTGATTAATGAGTCCAAATCAAGTTTCTTACATCGTGATTCATTCTGGTATTATTAGTATCAAGAATAAATTCTCAAATCTCCAAACATGACAAACTGGAATCACTTCGGTTAAAAGTGGGATAACTTCTTCATCATAAGTCCAATGATATTGATTCAACTTTAGGGTGATTCGACACTGATTTATGAGTCCAGATAAAGTTTCTTACATCGTGATTCATTCTGGTTTTATTAGTATCAAGAAGAAATTGCCAAATCTCCAAACAGGGCAAACTGGAATCACTTCGGTTAAAAGTGGGATAACTTCTTCATCATAAGTCCAATGATATTGATTCAACTTCAGGGTGATTCTACACTGATTAATGAGTCCAAATCAAGATTCTTACATCGTGATTCATTCTTGTTTTATTAGTGTCAAGAATAAATTCCCAAATCTCCAAACAGGGCAAACTGGAATCACTTCGGTTAAAAGTGGGATAACTTCTTCATCATAACTCCTATGATCTTGAGTCAAATTCAGGGTGATTCGACACTGATTTATGAGTCCAAATCAAGCTTCTTACATCGTGATTCATTCTGGTTTTATTAGTATCAAGAATAAATTCCCAAATTTCCAAACAAGGCAAACTGGAATCACTTCGGTTAAAAGTGGGATAACTTCTTCATCATAAGTCCAATGATATTGATTCAACTTCCGGGTGACTCTACACTGATTAATGAGTCCAAATCAAGCTTATTACATCGTGATTCATTCTGGTTTAATTAGTATCATGAATAAATTCCCAAATCTCCAAACAGGGCAAACTGGAATCACTTCGGTTAAAAGTGAGATAACTTCTTCATCATAAGTCCAATGATATTGATTCAACTTCAGGATGATTCTAATCTGATTTATGAGTCCAGATCAAGTTTCTTACATCGTGATTCATTCTGGTTTTATTTGTATCAAGAATAAATTACCAAATCTCCAAACAAGGTAAACTGGAATCACTACGGTTAAAAGTGGGATAACATCTTCATCATAAGTCCATTGATATTGATTCAACTTCAGGATGATTCTACACTGATTTATGAGTCCAAATCAATCTTCTTACATTGTGATTCATTTTGGTTTTATTTGTATCAAGAAGAAATTGCCAAACCTCCAAACAGGACAAACTGGAATCACTACGGTTAAAAGTGGGATAACTTCTTCATCATAAGTCCAATGATATTGATTCAACTTCAGGATGATTCTACACTGATTTATGAGTCCAAATCAAGCTTCTTACATCATGATTCATTCTGGTTTTATTGGTATCGAGAATAAATTCCCAAATCTCCAAACAGGGCAAACTGGAATCACTTCGGTTAAAAGTGGGATAACTTCTTCATCATAACTCCTATGATCTTGAGTCAAATTCAGGGTGATTCGACACTGATTTATGAGTCCAAATCAAGCTTCTTACATCGTGATTCATTCTGGTTTCATTTGTATCAAGAATAAATTGCCAAATCTCCAAACAGGGCAAACTGGAATCACTTCGGTTAAAAGTGGGATAACTTCTTCATCATAAGTCCAATGATATTGATTCAACTTCAGGGTGATTCTACACTGATTAATGAGTCCAAATCAAGCTTCTTACATCGTGATTCATTCTTGTTTTATTAGTGTCAAGAATAAATTCTCAAATCTCCAAACAGGGCAAACTGGAATCACTTCGGTTAAAAGTGGGATAACTTCTTCATCATAACTCCTATGATCTTGAGTCAAATTCAGGGTGATTCGACACTGATTTATGAGTCCAAATCAAGCTTCTTACATCGTGATTCATTCTGGTTTTATTAGTATCAAGAATAAATTCCCAAATCTCCAAACAAGGCAAACTGGAATCACTTCGGTTAAAAGTGGGATAACTTCTTCATCATAAGTCCAATGATATTGATTCAACTTCAGGATGATTCTACACTGATTTATGAGTCCAAATCAAGCTTCTTTACATCGTGATTCATTCTGGTTTTATTTGTATCAAGAAGAAATTGCCAAATCTCAAAACAGGGCAAACTGGAATCACTTCGGTTAAAAGTGGGATAACTTCTTCATCATAACTCTAATGATATTGATTCAACTTCAGGGTGATTCTACACTGATTAATGAGTCCAAATCAAGTTTCTTACATCGTGATTCATTCTGGTATTATTAGTATCAAGAATAAATTCTCAAATCTCCAAACATGACAAACTGGAATCACTTCGGTTAAAAGTGGGATAACTTCTTCATCATAAGTCCAATGATATTGATTCAACTTTAGGGTGATTCGACACTGATTTATGAGTCCAGATAAAGTTTCTTACATCGTGATTCATTCTGGTTTTATTAGTATCAAGAAGAAATTGCCAAATCTCCAAACAGGGCAAACTGGAATCACTTCGGTTAAAAGTGGGATAACTTCTTCATCATAAGTCCAATGATATTGATTCAACTTCAGGGTGATTCTACACTGATTAATGAGTCCAAATCAAGCTTCTTACATCGTGATTCATTCTGTTTTATTAGTGTCAAGAATAAATTCCCAAATCTCCAAACAGGGCAAACTGGAATCACTTCGGTTAAAAGTGGGATAACTTCTTCATCATAACTCCTATGATCTTGAGTCAAATTCAGGGTGATTCGACACTGATTTATGAGTCCAAATCAAGCTTCTTACATCGTGATTCATTCTGGTTTTATTAGTATCAAGAATAAATTCCCAAATTTCCAAACAAGGCAAACTGGAATCACTTCGGTTAAAAGTGGGATAACTTCTTCATCATAAGTCCAATGATATTGATTCAACTTCAGGATGATTCTACACTGATTTATGAGTCCAAATCAAGCTTCTTACATCGTGATTCATTCTGGTTTTATTTGTATCAAGAAGAAATTGCCAAATCTCAAAACAGGGCAAATTGGAATCACTTAGGTTAAAAGTGGGATAACTTCTTCATCATAACTCCAATGATACTGATTCAACTTCCGGGTGACTCTACACTGATTAATGAGTCCAAATCAAGCTTCTTACATCGTGATTCATTCTGGTTTAATTAGTATCAAGAATAAATTCCCAAATCTCCAAACAGGGCCAACTGGAATCACTTCGGTTAAAAGTGGGATAACTTCTTCATCATAAGTCCAATGATATTGATTCAACTTCAGGATGATTCTACACTGATTTATGAGTCCAACTCAAGCTTCTTACATCGTGATTCATTCTGGTTTTATTTGTATCAAGAAGAAATTGCCAAATCTCCAAACAGGACAAACTGGAATCACTACGGTTAAAAGTGGGATAACTTCTTCATCATAAGTCCAATGATATTGATTCAACTTCAGGATGATTCTACACTGATTTATGAGTCCAAATCAAGATTCTTACATCGTGATTCATTCTGGTTTTATTGGTATCAAGAATAAATTCTCAAATCTCCAAACAGGGTAAACTGGAATCACTTCAGTTAAAAGTAGGATAACTTCTTCATCATAACACCTCTGATCTTGAGTCAACTTCAGGGTGATTCGACACTGATTAATGAGTCCAAATCAAGCTTCTTAAATCGTGATTCATTCTGGTTTCATTTGTATCAAGAAGAAATTGCCAAATCTCCAAACAGGGCAAACTGGAATCACTTCGGTTAAAAGTGGGATAACTTCTTCATCACAACTCCAATGATATTGATTCAACTTCAGGGTGATTCTACACTGATTAATGATTCCAAATCAAGCTTCTTACATCGTGATTCATTCTGGTTTTATTAGTATCAAGAAGTGATTCCCAAATTTCCAAACAGGGCAAACTGGAATCACTTCGGTTAAAAGTGGGATAACTTCTTCATCATAACTCCTATGATCTTGAGTCAACTTCAGGGTGATTCGACTCTGATTTATGAGTCCAAATCAAGCTTCTTACATCGTGATTCATTCTCGTTTTATTAGTATCAAGAAAAAATTGCCAAATCTCCAAACAGGGCAAACAAGAATCACTTTCGGTTAAAAGTGGGATAACTTCTTCATCATAACTCCAATGATATTGATTCAACTTCCGGGGTGACTCTACACTGATTAATGAGTCCAAATCAAGCTTATTACATCGTGATTCATTCTGGTTTAATTAGTATCATGAAATAAATTCCCAAATCTCCAAACAGGGCCAAACTGGAATCACTTCGGTTAAAAGTGAGATAACTTCTTCATCATAAGTCCAATGATATTGATTCAACTTCAGGATGATTCTAATCTGATTTATGAGTTCAGATCAAGTTTCTTACATCGTGATTCATTCTGGTTTTATTTTGTTATCAAGAAATAAATTACCAAATCTCCAAACAGGGTAAACTGGAATCACTACGGTTAAAAGTGGGGATAACATCTTCATCATAAGTCCATTGATATGATTCAACTTCAGGATGATTCTACACTGATTTATGAGTCCAAAATCAAATCTTCTTACATTGTGATTCATTTTGGTTTTATTTGTATCAAGAAGAAATTGCCAAACCTCCAAAAAGGACAAACGTGGAATCACTACGGTTAAAAGTGGGATAACTTCTTCATCATAAGTCCAATGATATTGATTCAACTTCAGGATGATTCTACACTGATTTTATGAGTCTCAAATCAAAAATGCTTCTTACAATCGATGATTCATTCTGGTTTTATTGGACTCGAAGATAAATTCCCCAAATCTCCAAAAAGGGCCAAAACTGGCAATCACTTCGGTAAAGTGGGATAAACTTCATCCATCATCCTCGCTATGATCTTGAGTCAACTTCAGGGTGATCAACGATCTGATTTTATGGACTCCAAATCCAACCGACTTCTTACATCGTGATCCATTCTGGTTTTCCATTTGTATCAAGAATAAATTGCCAAATCTCCCAAACAGGCCAAACTGGAATCACTTTTCGGTTAAAAGTGGGATAACTTCTTCATCATAAGTCCAATGATATTGATTCAACTTCAGGATGATTCTACACTGATTTATGAGTCCAAATCAAGCTTCTTACATCGTGATTCATTCTGGTTTTATTTGTATCAAGAAGAAATTGCCAAATCTCCAAACAGGGTAAACTGGAATCACTTCGGTTAAAAGTGGGATAACTTCTTCATCATAACTCCTATGATCTTGATTCAACTTCAGGGTGATTCTACACTGATTTATGAGTCCAAATCAAGCTTCTTACATCGTGATTCATTCTGGTTTTATTATGTATCAAGAAGAAATTGCCAAATCTCCAAACAGGGCAAACTGGAATCACTTCGGTTAAAAGTGGGATAACTTCTTCATCATAACTCCAATGATATTGATTCAACTTCAGGGTGATTCTACACTGATTAATGATCCAA
>CAJHQQ010004824.1:0-23262 GCA_905132885.1 Moricandia moricandioides | reverse complement strand
TCTTAGGCACTAGGAGCACTGGCACAGCACATGGGCTCAAACTCTCCCGGATATAGCCCTTCTCCATGAGTTCTTCCACTTGTCTTTGCAACTCCTTGGTCTCAACCGGATTGCTTCTATATGCTGGACGGTTTGGAAGTGTTGATCCTGGCACAAAGTCTATCTGGTGCTCAATCCCTCTCAATGGTGGTAAACCAATGGGATTGTCCTCTGGAAACACATCTTGGAACTCCTGCAAAAGAGAAACCATCTCACTCGGATACACCGGTGTAGGGTCAGTTAAGTTCAAGAGTGTCTCTTTAAACACAAGTAATATGGCTGATTGTTTAGAGTTGAGAGTTCTTTTGATATCACCCATGTTTGCATAGAAGTTTGGCTGCTTAGATTGAGCCGGTTTTAGATCAATCTCCTTCTTCTTTTGGAGTTGAACTTGGTCTTGTTGCACTTCCTTGGGTGTCAAGGGAACCAGTGTAGTCTTCTTGCCCTTGAACAGAAAGGAATGCTTGTTGGTGAAGCCATCATGGATCACACGCCTATCAGATTGCCATGGCCTTCCAAGGAGTATGTGACCAGCTTGCATTGGCAACACATCACACAAGACTTCATCTTCATACCTCCCAATGGATAGGGGAATAAGAACTTGACTTGAGACCTTCATGGTGCCTTCTTCATTCAGCCATTGCAACCGGTATGGCTTGGGATGCTTTTGAACCTTCAAACCCAACTTCTGGACCATTGTCTCACTCGCAGCATTCACACAACTCCCTCCATCTACAATGAGGCTGCACACTTTTCCTTGGACCAAGCACCGGGTGTAGAAGAGGTTCTCACGCTGCTCTAGCTCCTCAGCCTTGTTTTGCAAGCTTAGAAGTCTTCTTGCTACTAAAAGCTTCCCCTGGACTGGTCCTTCTTCAAGCTCTTCTTCAGTTTCTTCTTGGTCAGACTCGGTGTTGTCTTCTCCTGAGGTGTACTCTCCATCTTCTCGCAAGAACATGACTCTCTTGTTGGTACACTCATTGGCATAGTGTCCTCTTCCTTGGCACTTGAAACACTTGACATCACGAGCTCTGGAACTAGATGCCTCAACCTTGCCTTTGCCCTTGTCAAGAGCACTAATCGGTTTGGCCTCTTCTCTTGGATAGGACTTGTTGTCCTTTTGGAATGGTTTAGACTCCTTAGCATAAGGTGTCTTCTCTTCCTTGTTGTGGTGTAACCGGTTGGAGCCATACTGATTGCGTGAGGGCCCTCTCCTCTTGAGTTGTTGCTCAACAAGGATGGCCTTGTGTAGCATCTCTTCTAGCTCCACATAATGTTGCATCTCAACATTGTCTTGTATCTCTCGGTTTAAGCCACAAAGGAACCGTGACATGGTTGCTTCTCTATCCTCTGATATGTTGGCCCTCAACATAAGCAACTCCATCTCTTGGTAATACTCCTCCACTGATCTTGAACCTTGTGTAAGCTTCCTCAACCGGTGGTGCAAGTCTCTAAGGTAATGGCTTGGAACAAACCTCTTGCGCATGATTGACTTCATCTCTGTCCAAGTCTCAACCGGTTCTTCTCCATTCCTTCTACGAGTTGTGAGGTATTGATCCCACCAACTCAAGGCATAGTCATAGAATTCAGTGGCAGCAATTTGAATCTTCTTGTGGTTGGTGTATTGCTTGCACTGGAAGACTAGCTCAATCTTCTTCTCCCATTCAAGATATGCATCCGGATCAGCCTTGCCATGGAATGGGGGTATTTTGATCTTCAAACCGGCAAGATCATCTCCTTGATTCACTCTTCTCTCATGGGCACGTCTAGGTCTTCTTGAAGATGAGCTGAGGTGATCATACTCGTCATCAGTCTCCTCATAACCATCATGCTCTTGGCGAGTGGTTTGGCGATGTGCTTGGTGTGCCGCTTGTGGTCTTTCTTCTCTCCTAGTCTCTTGGTTTGGTAAGTGACTAGTGGCTCTCCTTATGTCTTCTCTCAGTTCTCTCCGGATGTCATTGAGGTTGGTCCTCATCATCTCGGTCATGGTTGCTACCATGCTTTGGTTAAGTTGCTCGGTCATAGCTTCCATGAGGAGTTTGTTTCTCCTGACGAGTTCAGCCTCTTCCTCAGACTCGGACACCATTGTACCTGCTTATAAACAAACAAGACAACCAGTAAAGAGTTCTAGGGAAGAAGACAAGCAAAAAGGAAAACGAAACAAGTAAAAAGGAAAAACAAAGAATCGTACAAAGCAAGACAAAGTAAAATGGAAATCGCCTAAGAAAAGGAAATCGGTTCAAGCAAAATGGAACAAGTTCTAGTCTTTTTCCTAAACTCTTATAAGCTTTCCTAGCAACCTAACAAGCTTCTTTTACTCGTGTTCTAGGTGATAAACAACTTAGACACAAGAACAAAGTGATCGACAATGAAGATGCATGCGGCTAGGGTTACTCTCTCTCTAGGGTTTCCGAAAAACCCAAAAAAGGAAAGTCTTAGAATGCTTGTCTAATCTACTATGAATCTCGAGCAGCCCTAAACAAAATAGTCTAATGCTTATTCAAGATGTTATGGATGCTACACGGATGCAAGAATCAGAAGCAAGCAAGAACAAAACAAAGAGAGAAAGCGAACACTTCTTTCTAGCTATGCGAATGATAAACACAAAGAAACAAGAAACAAAACAAAGAGAGAACGAGTACTTCCCAACCAAAGTTGCTCTGATACCACTTGATGCGTCCCTAGGATGCTCTTTGGTTGATGGGAAAGGATAATCCTTGCAAGAACGAATCAAAGAGACTCAAGTCCTTCAAGGCGTGTGGAATGGATGGTGACACAAGAGGGATGGATGATCTCTTGATACTCCTAGATGAATGGTTTGGATATTACACACCAAACTAGACACCCTTAAGCTCTGGATATGACACACCAGACTCGGCACACTTCTTTTAGAGAGAGAGAGAGCCGCAAAAGATGAATGACTTCAATAGAAAAAGGTTGGATGAGTACAATAGGGTATAAGGCACCCTTTAAATAAGAAAACCCGAGACATGCCTAGGGTTTTCGACCAATAACCAAAAAAGGAAAGAAAGCAAAACTATAGTTTATAAGTTAAATGAAATAAAATGGAACTTCATGTAGTCTTGGACCGAGTGTAGCACTTAGGTGATTTGTAGACATGTTGTGGCCTCGTTAAAAACCTTCCTTCTAGAAAACCTCGTGGGACAAAACCAAAAGCAAGGAAAAGAGCACGCACTCCATGTCTGCCTAGACACTACCTCAGTTTGGTGTAGAGATGGCTTGAATGGTGATCAAGACATCTCGGATCAAACCTTGTCCAAGACCTTTTTGTTGTGGATGTGAAGTGAGTAATCCAACAACATTCTCATTAAGCTTCTTGACTCTGGAACGAGTCATGGGACCTTCATGGATGGTTAGAGCATCTTCATCAAATGGTTGATGCATGGTGGCTTCATGTTGCTCATCTAAACTCTCCCCATTGTCTTCCTTAGTGATCCGGTCCATGATCACATCAGGAAGCCCTCACTCCTACTCCTGGTTAGCCTCCATGAGCCCTCACTCCTACTCATGGTTAGCCTTTTGTCATCATTGAACCATATTTTGGAAAGTCTTCTTAACCTTCCTCTCTTAAAATTTATACCACCCTTCCACCAAGCTAATCTCTTTTCCTGCTCACATACATCACAAGTGTATTGAACAAACTCACACATCTCATTCACAAGAAAGCAAACGATACCATCTCGTTCTCTTCTTTCTTGAACTACTTCCGGCCTTGCCATAAGCTCCAGCCACACTTCTTTCAGCCTCCACACGAGCTGATAAAGCTCATCCTTTACTTGTCTTAAGCCACGGATCACCCCTTTGGCTTCGTGAACCTCTAAACTTGCTGTCTGACCTTCTTCAGCAGCTTTCTCCTTTAAAGATTCCTCCTTTAGATGAATCTCATCCAAACTTGCTGTCTGATCTTTCTCAGCAGCTCTCTCCTTTAAAGGTTCCTCCTTTATCTGGTTACTCCAAACCCCACAGCTTTCCAAAGCTGCCTTCATCCAATCTGGCCAAATCTCACAGCTTCCCAAAGCTGTCTTCATTAAATCTGACCAAACCAACTCGTTTTCTCTCTCTTCCTTCACTTGATAACTCGACCTTGTCTTCATATCCAGATTTTCTCCAAATGAAAAACGAAACACTCCTTCCCTTTTAGTGAACCTGGCTCTGATACCATGAAAACTAAAGAGATATCTGAGGTAATAAGAGTATTTGAGACATTGAAAGAGATTAGAAGAGATTGAAAGAGACTCAAAAATGTTTTCTTAAGTTACAATTTGTGTACAAGAAGCTATTAAATAGCCAAAGACATACAGAAACCCTAGACAATAGAATTACAATATTTGAGGGTTTCCTTAAACTATTATTTCTCATCTTGACTACACTGATTTTGAACTGATTCGTATGTAGGCAAGTGATATAGTCAACTATATCTCTTGCCTATGTAGTTGATGCATGTAGTCGATGCATGTAGTTGACTATATCAGCTCGTATGTAGTTGAGGCATATAGTTGACTATATCAGCCCACATGTAGTTGAGGCATGTAGTCAACTATGTCACTTGCCTATGTACACAGATGTACTTCTCTTCTCTTGATGTCAATATCTTGCCTCCATCTCATCTCTCTCTTTTGTTTATTTTCATCTCTTCAAGTTAACACTTATTTGGTTCAACACCTTGTCTTCATCTCAACAACTTTAAACCGAAGTGATTCTAGTTTACCCTGTTTGGAGATTTGAGAGACGGAGAGGGGGCAATACAAAACTCTAAAAATCCAAGGATGTTGGTGATGTGGCAATTGATGGAGTAGTATCACCCAAGTAGGCAATCCAGAGCCTAGGAGTTAGATGAAGAATTATGAAGCTTCCTTAACTGCACTGATTCCATCCTACCTGTTGTAGATTCTATCATTTCCTTGCTTGATTTAATAAAAGGAGAATTTTCCTGTAAGAAGCTTTTAATGGACTTCATTAATCAGTGTAAAACCTGTAAGTGATCATCTAATGGTCATAAGTTGATGATGAGTGTTGGAATAATAAAAGATAGAGAAGACGAAGCAAGCTGGATTAAGGTTCAAACTAGGACAGCAAAGTGAGAAGATTTGAATCTGTCTACTATTCATCCAAAACCTAACCAGACTTGACTTGCAAGGCAAGGAATGAGTGGGGAAGACATTATGGACGTGGCTAATGCTCCAGAAGTGAAGGCAATTCAGTTTGAATGCAATTGGAACTAGCTGGTCTGATTTAGACAAGAAAGAGAGCAAGTGGTGCATAAGAAGAAGGACTGACCTGTCACTATCACACCAAGCTGTGTGTGCCTCTTCCTCCAGTCACTTTCTCACCATTCTGGACGTGCCCAGCCTGTCCCAGCCAGCCTGCCCCTTCTGATTTCCCCACAATATTATTGTTTATCCATTCCCTACACAAGTAATTGTTTATTAGCTAGTTTGTTGTGTAGTTGGGCTATATATTAGCCTCTCTTGTAATCAAAACAAATTAAGCTGAAAGTGGGGAGTTCCCCTTTCTTCTTCACCATTCTCCTGTCTCATTAATCTCTCTATTCTCTGGTTACTTACTCTCTTACACGAAATCTCTCACAATAATCTCATACTCCTCCTAAATCTCTCTTATTCTCCAATACTCTACATTGCAGTCTCTTTAAATCTCACTTGTCTCTCTGATTCTCTTTCTCTTACATCATTCTATACTCTGTTTCTACATCACTCACACACCATAATCTGTCTATTCTCACATGGTATCAGAGCTCCCAAGCTCCTGAAACTCAAAGCTTCCGCAAATCAAGCACAAGCTCACCCTCATGGCTGTTTTAAAACAATTGGAGAAGTTTCTGTCTAGTTGGCTGTTCAGTCTCTTCAAGAGGAAGAAGACTGCAACAATGGCGTGTACAGAGACTCTCCAGAGTCTATCCTCGTGCCTCCTGTCCATCCTGAAGAGATCTCTTGGAAGCAAAATGTTTTGGAGCTGTTTGGCAAGCAAAACTCCAAACAAAATCTGTACAAGCAATTCTGATGTTCTTTTCAAGATGGAGTCTCTCACTATCTTCCAGAAGGTGGCGTCTGGTAAACAGGAAGAAAGGAGAGGTCCTAAGCATGAGAGGTTCAAGGGGAAAGCACACTCAAAGGAATGGAGTTGGGTAGAGAACCCAAAATCCAAATCTGCCAAGTTCAGGTGAACCATGTGCCTTGGAGGTTCAAGGAACCAGATCAGGTTCCTTGGTTGTAAGCTAAACCTCTTTCCCTTGAGTAAAGCTTGTGTCTTTATGTCTGGTTGTGTTGAGTGGTGTGTTTAGTATCTTAGGGACAGTTTAAAGTTGCTAGAGTTGTTGAACCTAGTTTCTGTCCCAGTATACTTAATAATTGTTTAAATTTTTTCTGGTTGTGTGTGGTCTGTTCTAGGAGTTTACTAGCATGGTTATGTCTAGTTAATGTCCTAGTTTAATTATTTGTGAATTGTTTTGTTCTTGGGACAGGTTCAAGTGCTAGAGTTGTTGAACCTAGTTTCTGTCCCATAATACAAAAACTGTGTGTGTGGTTCTGTTTTGAATTGTTTCTAAGCTTGCTAGCATGGTCATGACTAGTTATTGCTTTAGATAAATTGTTTGTGTTCAGAATTGTCTAGGCGAGTTGTCTAGAACCTGGTTTGAGTCTTGTGGCATTGCTAGAGGTCTAGGAGAGTTTCCTGGTCATGTAATGCATCTATATGTTGGCTCTATGTCTTGTTTTGCATCCATAGGTTGTTCCTGGTCCTGTGATGCATTCTTAAACTGGTTAAGGTGATTAGATGAGTTATCTAGTCTCTGTTTTTGACATTTAATCATAGTGTTGCTTAAATGGTCATTAAAATTTGCCTAAATACCTTGTTATTGATGAGTTATCATACATGTGCATTTAGAGAGTTGGTTGCTTGGATTTGAACTGAATGAGTTGTTTAGATTCAGTCCTTTGCATCTTGTTTAACATGATGGATCAGACTTGGTGAGTTATCAAGGTCTGGTCATACTGTGTGGTCTAATTCTTGCTGGAGTTTGAGTGATGTTTCAGGTACACAAGAGGTGCTCTCTGTCCACCACCAATCCAAGACAAAGAAGAAGACATTGCCCATGAAGTTCAGAGCCTACACATGATGTATATTCCTGACCATGGAGAGATAGCTTGTGTGTAGAACCGGTTGAATTAAGCGCAGCCTGTTTGGGTGTTGAGCTCCTGGTTCATGAGACACACAAGGAAGACCATCACCTAAGTCATGAGGAGACCGGTGGTCCAAAGGCAATGGAGCAGAGATCAAAGGTGGATCAGTTGGCTTAAGCGCAGGTGTTGGAACTGTTGTGCTCCTGGTTCAAGCTCAGTACTGCCCACTTCCAAGCTTGGTCCTTCACCTATTCTCTCTGGATCAAGCTTGAGGAGGGGTATTGGTGTGCAATTCTGAGGATCCAAGTCGTCCATTGTCTCTTGGCAAGAAGTGGAGTTCACTCTTGCATCATTCCTCACCAGCCGGATCAAAGAAGCTATCATGAACTCATTGCAACCTTGCAAGCTTGGACCTTCACCTATTCTCGGTTCCAAGCTTGAGGGGGAGTGTGAATGAGCTTCCTATGATCTGAGAGATGTCTTACCAAGTGGGGACTCAAGTGGAGTTCACTCCCTACCATAATGATGAAAGGGAAGCACCTTAAACTCATCTCAAAACATTCATTGTTGTTCTTATGATTAAAATGTTATTGAGATTATTGTGATTAGTGCATTACCTTGAGAACTGATGCACCTGTGGGATATTGTATCAGGTACCTTACTTGAGACTCAATGAAGCAAAGAACCGGTCCATCCTTACCTATCAAGATGGCGAGTAGTCAGAAGAGAGGGGGAGACACAAACCGGGGTCTAAGAAGAGTCCAAGGTGTTGGTGTGTGCAAGTGATGGAGTCCACGCTTGCACCACAAGTTAGGCCACGATCCAGAGCCTAAGGACTCCACCATGATAAATCTGAAGTTCCTTAGGCTCACTGGCCAATCCCTAGGCTTTGGAGAACTCTACTCTTTTCCTTGGTTGGTTTTATCCCTAAGGAGGGTTTTCTGGCCAAGGTTTTTAATGAGGGAGCTTCTTCAAGGTTCCAAGCTTGTCCAAGGATCTCCTATGGTCAAGCTTGAGGGGGAGTGTTGGAATAATAAAAGATAGAGAAGACGAAGCAAGCTGGATTAAGGTTCAAACTAGGACAGCAAAGTGAGAAGATTTGAATCTGTCTACTATTCATCCAAAACCTAACCAGACTTGACTTGCAAGGCAAGGAATGAGTGGGGAAGACATTATGGACGTGGCTAATGCTCCAGAAGTCAAGGCAATTCAGTTTGAATGCAATTGGAACTAGCTGGTCTGATTTAGACAAGAAAGAGAGCAAGTGGTGCATAAGAAGAAGGACTGACCTGTCACTATCACACCAAGCTGTGTGTGCCTCTTCCTCCAGTCACTTTCTCACCATTCTGGACGTGCCCAGCCTGTCCCAGCCAGCCTGCCCCTTCTGATTTCCCCACAATATTATTGTTTATCCATTCCCTACACAAGTAATTGTTTATTAGCTAGTTTGTTGTGTAGTTGGGCTATATATTAGCCTCTCTTGTAATCAAAACAAATTAAGCTGAAAGTGGGGAGTTCCCCTTTCTTCTTCACCATTCTCCTGTCTCATTAATCTCTCTATTCTCTGGTTACTTACTCTCTTACACGAAATCTCTCACAATAATCTCATACTCCTCCTAAATCTCTCTTATTCTCCAATACTCTACATTGCAGTCTCTTTAAATCTCACTTGTCTCTCTGATTCTCTTTCTCTTACATCATTCTATACTCTGTTTCTACATCACTCACACACCATAATCTGTCTATTCTCACATGGTATCAGAGCTCCCAAGCTCCTGAAACTCAAAGCTTCCGCAAATCAAGCACAAGCTCACCCTCATGGCTGTTTTAAAACAATTGGAGAAGTTTCTGTCTAGTTGGCTGTTCAGTCTCTTCAAGAGGAAGAAGACTGCAACAATGGCGTGTACAGAGACTCTCCAGAGTCTATCCTCGTGCCTCCTGTCCATCCTGAAGAGATCTCTTGGAAGCAAAATGTTTTGGAGCTGTTTGGCAAGCAAAACTCCAAACAAAATCTGTACAAGCAATTCTGATGTTCTTTTCAAGATGGAGTCTCTCACTATCTTCCAGAAGGTGGCGTCTGGTAAACAGGAAGAAAGGAGAGGTCCTAAGCATGAGAGGTTCAAGGGGAAAGCACACTCAAAGGAATGGAGTTGGGTAGAGAACCCAAAATCCAAATCTGCCAAGTTCAGGTGAACCATGTGCCTTGGAGGTTCAAGGAACCAGATCAGGTTCCTT
The DNA here is from genome assembly GCA_905132885.1 of Moricandia moricandioides. Classification (NCBI taxonomy): domain Eukaryota; kingdom Viridiplantae; phylum Streptophyta; class Magnoliopsida; order Brassicales; family Brassicaceae; genus Moricandia; species Moricandia moricandioides. Next base: position 13,834 of record CAJHQQ010004824.1, on the reverse strand, counting down.
GGTTGTAAGCTAAACCTCTTTCCCTTGAGTAAAGCTTGTGTCTTTATGTCTGGTTGTGTTGAGTGGTGTGTTTAGTATCTTAGGGACAGTTTAAAGTTGCTAGAGTTGTTGAACCTAGTTTCTGTCCCAGTATACTTAATAATTGTTTAAATTTTTTCTGGTTGTGTGTGGTCTGTTCTAGGAGTTTACTAGCATGGTTATGTCTAGTTAATGTCCTAGTTTAATTATTTGTGAATTGTTTTGTTCTTGGGACAGGTTCAAGTGCTAGAGTTGTTGAACCTAGTTTCTGTCCCATAATACAAAAACTGTGTGTGTGGTTCTGTTTTGAATTGTTTCTAAGCTTGCTAGCATGGTCATGACTAGTTATTGCTTTAGATAAATTGTTTGTGTTCAGAATTGTCTAGGCGAGTTGTCTAGAACCTGGTTTGAGTCTTGTGGCATTGCTAGAGGTCTAGGAGAGTTTCCTGGTCATGTAATGCATCTATATGTTGGCTCTATGTCTTGTTTTGCATCCATAGGTTGTTCCTGGTCCTGTGATGCATTCTTAAACTGGTTAAGGTGATTAGATGAGTTATCTAGTCTCTGTTTTTGACATTTAATCATAGTGTTGCTTAAATGGTCATTAAAATTTGCCTAAATACCTTGTTATTGATGAGTTATCATACATGTGCATTTAGAGAGTTGGTTGCTTGGATTTGAACTGAATGAGTTGTTTAGATTCAGTCCTTTGCATCTTGTTTAACATGATGGATCAGACTTGGTGAGTTATCAAGGTCTGGTCATACTGTGTGGTCTAATTCTTGCTGGAGTTTGAGTGATGTTTCAGGTACACAAGAGGTGCTCTCTGTCCACCACCAATCCAAGACAAAGAAGAAGACATTGCCCATGAAGTTCAGAGCCTACACATGATGTATATTCCTGACCATGGAGAGATAGCTTGTGTGTAGAACCGGTTGAATTAAGCGCAGCCTGTTTGGGTGTTGAGCTCCTGGTTCATGAGACACACAAGGAAGACCATCACCTAAGTCATGAGGAGACCGGTGGTCCAAAGGCAATGGAGCAGAGATCAAAGGTGGATCAGTTGGCTTAAGCGCAGGTGTTGGAACTGTTGTGCTCCTGGTTCAAGCTCAGTACTGCCCACTTCCAAGCTTGGTCCTTCACCTATTCTCTCTGGATCAAGCTTGAGGAGGGGTATTGGTGTGCAATTCTGAGGATCCAAGTCGTCCATTGTCTCTTGGCAAGAAGTGGAGTTCACTCTTGCATCATTCCTCACCAGCCGGATCAAAGAAGCTATCATGAACTCATTGCAACCTTGCAAGCTTGGACCTTCACCTATTCTCGGTTCCAAGCTTGAGGGGGAGTGTGAATGAGCTTCCTATGATCTGAGAGATGTCTTACCAAGTGGGGACTCAAGTGGAGTTCACTCCCTACCATAATGATGAAAGGGAAGCACCTTAAACTCATCTCAAAACATTCATTGTTGTTCTTATGATTAAAATGTTATTGAGATTATTGTGATTAGTGCATTACCTTGAGAACTGATGCACCTGTGGGATATTGTATCAGGTACCTTACTTGAGACTCAATGAAGCAAAGAACCGGTCCATCCTTACCTATCAAGATGGCGAGTAGTCAGAAGAGAGGGGGAGACACAAACCGGTCTAAGAAGAGTCCAAGGTGTTGGTGTGTGCAAGTGATGGAGTCCACGCTTGCACCACAAGTTAGGCCACGATCCAGAGCCTAAGGACTCCACCATGATAAATCTGAAGTTCCTTAGGCTCACTGGCCAATCCCTAGGCTTTGGAGAACTCTACTCTTTTCCTTGGTTGGTTTTATCCCTAAGGAGGGTTTTCTGGCCAAGGTTTTTAATGAGGGAGCTTCTTCAAGGTTCCAAGCTTGTCCAAGGATCTCCTATGGTCAAGCTTGAGGGGGAGTGTTGGAATAATAAAAGATAGAGAAGACGAAGCAAGCTGGATTAAGGTTCAAACTAGGACAGCAAAGTGAGAAGATTTGAATCTGTCTACTATTCATCCAAAACCTAACCAGACTTGACTTGCAAGGCAAGGAATGAGTGGGGAAGACATTATGGACGTGGCTAATGCTCCAGAAGTCAAGGCAATTCAGTTTGAATGCAATTGGAACTAGCTGGTCTGATTTAGACAAGAAAGAGAGCAAGTGGTGCATAAGAAGAAGGACTGACCTGTCACTATCACACCAAGCTGTGTGTGCCTCTTCCTCCAGTCACTTTCTCACCATTCTGGACGTGCCCAGCCTGTCCCAGCCAGCCTGCCCCTTCTGATTTCCCCACAATATTATTGTTTATCCATTCCCTACACAAGTAATTGTTTATTAGCTAGTTTGTTGTGTAGTTGGGCTATATATTAGCCTCTCTTGTAATCAAAACAAATTAAGCTGAAAGTGGGGAGTTCCCCTTTCTTCTTCACCATTCTCCTGTCTCATTAATCTCTCTATTCTCTGGTTACTTACTCTCTTACACGAAATCTCTCACAATAATCTCATACTCCTCCTAAATCTCTCTTATTCTCCAATACTCTACATTGCAGTCTCTTTAAATCTCACTTGTCTCTCTGATTCTCTTTCTCTTACATCATTCTATACTCTGTTTCTACATCACTCACACACCATAATCTGTCTATTCTCACAGCAACAAGGAAGGTATAGTCTCAACCAAAACTTTTCTCAAAACTGCATTTGATATTAAGGATTTGGGAGAGTTAAAGTACTTCCTAGGGATTGAAATGTGCCGCTCTAAAGAGGGGCTTTTCTTATCCCAAAGGAAGTACACACTTGACATTTTAAATGAGGCAGGAAACCTTGGTGGTAGACAGGCCAAGACACCATTAGAGGAAGGCTACAAGGTACTACGAGAGGGGGAGTTTGATGCCACTCCATTTGAGGATGTAAAGAAGTATAGAAGAATGGTTGGAAAACTCATATATCTGACCATAACTCGACCTGATGTATGCTTTGCTGTGAACCAAGTCAGTCAGCATATGCAAACACCCACAATTCATCATTGGCACATGGTGGAGAGGATCTTGAGATACTTGAGAGAAGCTCCTGGTCAAGGCATATGGATGGCTAGAAATGGAAGCACTGAAGTGGTGGGATATTGTGATGCAGATTGGGCTGGAGACAGAACTGATAGGAGATCAACCACTGGATATTGTACCTTCATTGGAGGCAATCTAGTCACATGGAAGACCAAGAAACAGAAGGTGGTGTCATGCTCAAGTGCTGAGGCAGAATATAGGGCCATGAGGAAGCTAACAAGTGAGCTGATATGGATCAAAGGACTACTCAAAGACTTGGAAATAGAAATCACAGCACCAATGACAATGCATTGTGACAATCAGGCGGCTATACACATTGCATCAAATTCAGTCTTCCATGAGAGGACAAAGCACATAGAAGTAGACTGCCACAAGGTGAGACAAGCAGTAGAGCAGCAAGTGATTCTTCCATGCTACACAAGAAGTGAAGATCAATTGGCTGACATATTCACTAAGGCAGCAAGCAGCAAGGTTTGTGAGTCCATTCATCCTAAGCTTGGACTCATAGACATCTCATGTCATTGATCCTCTTACCATGAAGTGTTCTACTCTTTTTCCTTTGCTTGGGTTTTATCCCAAGTGGTTTTCCCAAGTAAAGGTTTTAATGAGGGAATGCTTCATGGAATCCAAGCTTGACTAGTCCCTATGGTCAAGCTTGAGGGGGAGTGTTGACATTAAGACATGAATGGCAAAGAGGAGAAGAAGAGATCACAAGAGAAGTGGTATCCAGATGTTTAAGTTTGGAGTGGTCCGTACAGGTTGTGTCCGTACAACCTAACTTCGACCTTTCTTGGTTTGCAAGGCAAGTTAAGGTCTGGTCACTTGAATGGGATCAGTTACTCTAACCAGAAGAATAATACTTGTCTACAAAGAAGAAAAGAGAAGTTGGAGACCAAGGGGGAAGAAGTCACAAGTGGTCCAAGGAATTTGAATCTGTGTGGACAAGTCACTTTCAGCTCAGTCTGGACGAGCCACAGTCTGCCCCAGCCACAGTCTGACCTAGCAACAGTCTGATCCAGCCACAGTCTGACCCAGCAACAGTCTGATCCAGCCACAGTCTGCCCCAGCCAGTCTCTCTCTCCTATTTGTTTATTTTATTTGCTAATCAACTTGCTCTGAGTGTTTGGCTATTTATATCTTGTATCCATACACTATTTTCAGCAAGGAAACATATTTTCCTCATCTCTCTCTCTCTGGTCACGAATTTCCCTCTCTCTCTCTCCATTGTTCTTCATTGTTCTTCATGGTTCTTCACAATACTTAGCTCAAATCTTCTTAAACTTTCACTTGGGACTGAGAATAATGAAGGACCAAGCTTGCATTGGGACAGTGAGTTCCTTGAGTCTTCTTTGATCTGGTTTATGATGCAAGTGTGAACTCCACAGCTTGCCAATGGCTTGTGGCGGCTGGATCTTCAGGATTGCTTCTTCATTAGCCTTGCTCAAGCTTGATCCAGAGAGTATAGGGATGGACCAAGCTTGGAAGTGAGCAAGACTGAGCTAGGACCAGGAGCGCATCACCCCAACAGCTGCGCTTAAGTCAACCAGTTCCTCCTCCCTTGATCTCCTCTCCACTGCCTAGAACAACTCTTCCTTGTGTGTCTCTTGGAACCAGGAGCTCAACAACCAAATGGCCTGCGCTTAAATCAACCGGTTCTCTACACACAAGTGATCTCTCCATGGTCAGGAATATACATCATGTGTAGGCTCTGAATCAAACAGGAATATACATCATGTGTAGGCTCTGAACACATGGGCAAAGCCTTCTTCTTTGTCTCGGATTGGTGATAGACAGCTAGCACCTCTTGTGTACCTGAAACATCACTCAACCTCCAGCAAGAATTAGACCACACATTAGGATCAGAGCTTGATAACTCACCAAGTCTGATCCATAATTATTAACAAGATGCAATGGACTGAATCTAAACAACTCATTCAGTTCAAATCCAAGCAAACAACTCACTAAATGCACAGGAATGATAACTCATCAATTACAAGGCATTTAGGCTATTTTTATGATCATTTTAACCAGTAACAAGCTCAAATGACAAAACCAGAGACTAGATGACTCATCTAAACACCCTAAACGTTTATGAAAGCATTATAAGATCAGGAAACTCTCCTAGACTTCTATCAATGAAACAAGACACAAAATAGGAGCTAAGCAACTCGCCTAGACCAGACAAAACACAAACAATTAAACTAGGACATGAACTAGACATAACCATGCTAGCAAACTCCTAAACCAGAATACAGCTTAAAACAATTAAACAAGCTCTTATTGAAGTTTAGGAGGTTAACTTACAACCAAGGAACCTGAGCTAGTTCCTTGAACCTCCATGGCCATGGTTCATCTGAACTTAGAAGGTTTGAGGTGTGGGTGAAGGTCCCAACACTTCTCCTTGGTATGACCATCTCGTTTGCAGTGCTCACATCTGATTCCTTTTCTCTCCTCCTTCTTGTAATAAGTCTTTGGTGACTGAGGAGAAGCAGCTGCTTGATTGGCAAGGGAAAGAGACTCCTTTCCTTCAAACAAATCGTGTGACCCTTGTTCCTTTTGAATTTGGGAGCACACTTCTTCCAGAGATGGCAGCTTGTCTGACCTCAGCATGTGCTTCACTAGATCATTGAATGCTGGATGAAGAGTGAGGAGCAGCCCAAACACCTTGTCTTGCTCTCTTCTTTCATTGAGTATGTTTGGGTCTGTTGTAGATGGTCTTAGCATATCAAGCTCAGCCCAAAGGGATCTGAACTTTCCAAAGTGGTCAGTAAACTCCATCTCCTCCTGAGACAGGTTGTTTATGGCCTTCTTGAGCTCATACACTCGGCTCAAGTTGGATGAGTTGCCATAAACCTTGTGGAGAGTCTCCCAAAGCTCTTTAGCACTTTCACAGTAAGAGTAAGCCTCCATAATGGAAGCTTCAAGAGAGCTTTGGAGGATGAACAGGACCATGAGATCTCCTTGCTGCCATTTGCCTCCATCTTCAAGATTAGATGGAGCTGCTTGTGTACAATGGTTCCACAAACCTTTTCCTCCAAGGGCAGTCTTCACTAGTCTGGACCAGAGGAGGTAGTTTGAGCCTTTGAGCACCACAGGGATCACCATTGTAGTCGCCATACTTCTTGTCTTCTCCATCTTGGAGAGTTTTGGACCAGTGGACAATAGAGAGTACCCACTGGTTTACGAGAGACTGAGATTGAATCTGGACTTTGAAGAAGCTTGCTGGACTGAGCTGAAGCTTTCTTGAGTTCCAGAGACTAAAGACCTCCTTTATCTTGAGTTCTGGTGAGATTTTTCCCTCCTGGAAAACCTTTGGACCAGAGGATACAAGGATGGAACAACAAAACAGAGTTTGAAAAAGATGATTGAACAGAAACAGATTTGCGGAAGCTATAAAGGTTTTCAGGAGCTTGAGAGCTCTGATACCATGTGAGAATAGATAAAACAGAGTGTGAGAGTGGTGTAGAGAAAGAGTATGGTCGAAACTAAGAGAAAGAGAATGAAGAGATTAAGTGAGAATCAAAGAGAATGCAGTGAAGAGTATGAAAGTATGAGAGTGTTCTTGAGTATCAAAGAGGGTGAGTTCGTGTGTAACCAGAGAGATTAGAGAGAATTAGAGACTAAGAGAGTATAGAACCAGAGAATAGTGAAGAAAGAGAACTCCTCTTTGCTTGATTCATTCAGTTACATGAACTGCCTTTAAATAGGCAGTGGGCATACATTAAATTAATCTAAATCCAGGAAGACATAAACAAATACTTTTGTGGGGTTTCTGATGAAGACAAGAAGGATACAGCCAAGGAGAATCTCGACCAGAGGGAGAGAGAGTGACAGGAGAGAGAGATGGGCACGGTTTGGTTGAGTGAAAATGACAGCCGGCTCATCCTCTTATGCACATGTGACTTTTATTCTAATTAATTCCCAACTTGCCTAAGCTGTTTCCAACGGTCTGATCTCTATCTTAAACTTCAAATCTGCCTCAGAATACTCAGCTGGACGAGTTCCCCACTTGCCTTGACTTCCAAGACACTCTAGGTTAGGATTTGATACTTGCGCACCAAGACTGTACGGACAGATTCAAACTTGCTCTGGATGCTTCATCTTTGATGCTTGGTCTCTTCACCAGCATTATTTATCTTCATTCTAACAGTGTGTACTTCCTTTGGGATAAGAAAAGCCCCTCTTTAGATCGGCATATTTCAATCCCAAGGAAGTACTTTAACTCTCCTAAATCCTTAATATCAAATGCTGTTTTAAGAAAGGTTTTAGTTGAGATGATACCTCCCTTGTCACTACCAGTGATGATAATGTCATCTACATAGACAAGAATGACCACCATTCCTTGCTGGCTGGTTAGTGTGAAGAGTGTATGATCAGCTTCAGACTTCACAAAGCCTTTTCCATTGAGTGTTGTGCTCAACTTGTGATACCAGGCCCTTGGTGATTGCTTCAATCCATAGATTGCCTTCTTTAGTCTTAGGACATTTCCTGGTTTTACAAGGCTCTCTAGGCCAGGAGGTGGTCGCATGTACACTTCATCTTCCAACTCTCCTTGTAGGAATGCATTCTTCACATCCATTTGCCATAGTTCCCATTCCAAGTTAACAGCAATGGAGAGAACAATTCTTATTGTATGAAGTTTAGCCACTGGTGCAAATGTATCAATGTAGTCCTCTCCATAAGTTTGAGTGAATCCCCTTGCTACTAGTCTAGTCTTCTTTCTCTCTGGTTTCCCATTTGCTAGATACTTGATGGTGAAGATCCATCTACTTGTTACTGCCTTCTTGCCTTTTGGGAGTTCAGCTTCATACCATGTATCATTTGCTATCATAGCATCAGTCTCTTTCCCTACTGACTCTCTCCACTCCTCATGTTCCATGGCTTCCTGATATGACTTTGGTATCCATTCTTGATCCAACTCACTGATGAAGGCTTGATGTTCTTCTGGATACTGAGCCATAGAGCATGTTGCACTGATTGGTTGAGCTACTGCCTCAGCATTGAAGTATACTCTTGTGTTGATCCAGTTTGATGCAGGGTTCCTGATCCTTGTACTTCTTCTCAGAGGTTGTATCTGATCAGGTTCTGCCTCTGCCTCATTTGTTTCACTTGAATCTTCTGGTTGAGTCACATTTTCTGTGTCTGATGGCGACTCATCTTGATCATGAGCCATTGAGTTTCCTTCAGGATGTATTGTGTCATTGCCCCCCTCAGGATCAGGATGAGTGTTGGAAAAGCTAAGAACAGCTAAGAACATGAACTCACTCTTCAAAAATGGAAGAGACAATCAACTTGTGATTGAATCCTCTCAGCAAAATAATCTACACAACCATCTGAATCTAGAGAGATTAAGTGGCTGTGAGATTGATAAAATAACTAGAATTAAACTAACAACAGATTAAACTCTAGTATGAATCTATCCTTGTGGAGTATCACAACACTGATGGTTTGTGTACTTAAGCTACAAGGAATTAGAATCAGTAAGCTAGAGATGAACAGAACATAAAGAAGAGTTTAAAGGTGACTTAGAGTGAATGGGCAAGCAATGATCTGCCCTTAGGCAGACCAAAAACATGTATACCTTAACTCCCTACATTGTGACTAATTTAAAGAACACTTAGTAGGGTAGATGAGTGATACACGAAATTTATAAGGCTTGTCTCTTATTTCTTGTGTATTAACATTACAATGGTGCTGCCTCTTTATTTATAGAGGAGTGCCTTAGGGTTTACAGCAGCAGCAACAAGACAAAGGCTGAATAAACAATTCATAACTAGGAAATGAATAAACTAAGCATGAGGAAGAAGCCAAGAGAGTTTCTGCAGCAAGGAAGAGATAGTGACAGCTCCCAACAGCTCTCTTTCTCTTAAGAGAACATGTGACTTTTATCTTATTTAAATCCCCACTTCTCTAGCCTCTGTCTCCAGCAGTCACATGTATTATTTGAATTTAAATCTGCCTCTGAAGTTAGCTGGACGAAATTGAACTTGCCTTGCCTTCCAAGACACTCTAGCTCAAGCTTGGTTGCTTGGAGGTCAAGACTGTACAGAAAAACTCCAACTTCAAGTATCTGAACTCTTCTCTTCTCTTCTTCTTCAGTTTGGTGTGGAGATGCTTGGCCTTTACTTCCTTTGTTTGGCCTTCACATCTCCTTGTCTTGCTTCACTCTAATAATGAGTAGCTTGAATGTTTTCCTCAGCAGGTTCCTCACCATGAGCTGAGTTTTCCTTGTTCTCCATAGGTTCTTGTGGCAGATTGATGCCAAGATTCTCTAGAATCACCCTCAGGTTGTTGGCTCTATCAGAGGCAGAGTGAGATAGGTCCTTGAGTTCACTCCAACTCTTCTCATCATAATAGGCTTTTGATTCCACAAATCTGACATCCCTGGAGATTAGAACTTTCCTAGTGGCTGGGACATAGCACTTGTATCCCTTCTGAGTTGGTGAGTAGCCAATGAACATAGCTTTGGTGCTTTTAGCCTCCAGTTTGTTTCTTAGTTCACCTGGGATCAAAACAAAACACATACACCCAAACACACGCAAGTGATCTATAGAGGGTCTAGTGTTGTTGAGTACCTCATAAGGTGATTTATCATTGAGGACTTTTGTGGGGATTCTGTTGATCAAGTAAGAAGCCGTGACAACTGCATCTCCCCATAGCCTTTTAGGCACATTCATGTGGAACATCATGCTCCTGGCCACCTCCATTAGATGTCGATTTTTCCTCTCTGCCACACCATTTTGTTGAGGCGTGTAGGGGCAGCTAGTCTGATGGATGATGCCTTGTGTTGCAAGGTGTTGTGTGAAGGCTGTGCTGGTATATTCTCCTCCATTGTCTGACCTAAAGATCTTAATCTTGGCATGAAAGTGATTAGCAACATAACTTTGAAAGTTCTTAAAAGCTTCTAGTACCCTGTCCTTTGATTTTAACAGTGTTAACCAAGTGTACTTAGATTTTTCATCTATAAATGTCACAAAGTATTTATGTTGTTCTCTAGATTCACAGGGTGCTGTCCACACATCAGAATGAACTAGATCAAAGCAATTATCATAGATGGTCATGGATTTAGGAAACACAGATTTGCAATGTTTTCCTAAGATACAAGCCTCACAATCACTTTTAAAATAAATACTAGGCAACATGATGTTCAAGGCACGAGAATGAGGATGTCCTAGTCTAGCATGCCATATTACATCTTTAGGGAATTCAGAAACAGAATTTAAAGCACAAGATAAATCAGAAAGCTAGCATTGTGTTCTCAAGTAAGTACAAGTCTCCCTTGGTTCCACCTTTGCCCAGCAACTTACTAGTCTCAATATCCTGAAAATAAACCTCATTAGGAGTGAATGTAACATGACAATTCAAGTCAGAGGTGACTTTCTTAACCGACAGAAGATTAGATGCAAAGGTTGGCATATAGAAAGCCTTAGACACTTTGTCAAACAATTGTAAATCACCTATACCTTTTATTGGTACCCTATCTCCATTAGCTATCATGACACTGCCTAAGGCTGGTTTTATATTGGTGATCAGGTTTGAATCACTAATCATATGGTGTGATGCACCTGAATCTATTACTACAGGTCTAGCAGTGTCTAATCTATTCATGGAAGTACCAGCAATATAAGATGCATTAAGTGAGATACCAAGGGTATTAGGGATACCAGAGTTTTCTTTTAAGGCCTTGATGAGAGCCTCTAGATCAGATCTTTTGATGGTCTCATCCTGATTAGTCCTTGCTGTGGAGTAAGAGAAAGTTGTCGCCAAGGCCTTTCCCATACCAGTGTTGGTGCACGTTGAGAGGCATCCAGAGGGAGTCACTGGTTCAGCTCCATCATTTGAGAAGTGAGCTCTAGCCTCCTGGTACTGATTCCTTTGCTCCTTGAACTTATTTGGTTTCAAATGGGGATGGAGTATCCAGCATTTGTCCTTCATGTGACCCTTCTTTTTGCAATGATCACATATCAAGGTCTTCCTATCATCATACTTGTAAACTCCTTTGCTTGCTACTGGTCCCTCAGCTTGATTGCTCATGACCAGCTCACCTTTGCCTCCAAATAGACCCAGGGATCCTTGCTCCTTTTGTATCTGAGCACAAACTTCTTCCAGGCTTGGTAGCGTTGTCAGCTCGCAGTATGTAATGACTTTTTTCCCAAGGATTTCCACTCTGATTTTGGTTGGATCTACTCTGTAACAGATTAAAAGATGGTTTTGATGGATATTGGCTTGATGGACGAATTAGGGTTTATGGATAGATGGGTTGAAAGGATTTGATCGATTGAAACACTGAGGGTTGCGGAAAGACCTCAGATTCTTCACTCTCTCTCTCTGGATTCGACACACCAGTCAGATTGAGAGCTTGTTGATTGTTTTGGGTTCACACACCTCCACAATCAAGTTGTTCTAAGAACAAATGAATCACCAAAGAGAAATGAGTTTTTGATAAAAATGATGATTGTCTTCCAAATGAAACCAAAACAGAGTTTTAAAGGAAAAATGACAACAATCTCGTGCATGACAGTCTTGGGACTTGTAGTTTCGTGCATGAGCACTTAGGGAAAGAAATAAGACAAAAACATAAGTAAATTAGTTGTTGTAGAAGACAGCCGAGTAAATGAAGGTGGTTGGGGTGATGGTGGTTTGGCCAAGTAACTCTTCCTCACTTTCTTGGTTCAGAATAAGGCAAGCAATCTTCTCAATAAGCTTCTTGGACCTGGATCTCGTGATGGGCCCAACAGATATGACAAATGGATCTTCTTTCTGGTCATTGGACTTCTTTTGGGCTGAGAGAGAAACATCTTCATTTTGGGTCTGGTCCATATCATCTTCTTCATAGTAACTTGGTTCTTGCATCCATTCAGTTTCATCATTAAGTTCATCTAAGATTAGCTCATCCTGGATTGCATCATCCCCTCCTCCTTTGAAAGGATTTGTCCTCAAATCCAAGTCTCCTACATCAAAAGGAAATAGGTAAGACACTAGACAAATGATTAAGAAGAGAAACATGTAAGCAAGATCAAAGTATGGTTTTGGACAGAAACTTCCTTGGAGTTTTGAAGCCATTTTTCTCAAGTACTTCCATCTCCAAGTCTTAGGATGATAAGCATGGTGTTTGCTTTTGTTCCTTTGAGAATGATCATGTTGTTCCTGAACACTCAAACAGAGACTAGATATCCAGAATTATATGTGCAAGACATGCAACTATTTAGATCAGAAACCAAAGTTTCTTTTCCTAGAACATGTAGCACAAGCACACGTTTCAGATTATCATGATGCCTATCAAAGTAAGTGTTATACACGAGAATTGTGTCAAGGCAGATGATTGCAAAGTTCGTAGAGAACAACTTCAAAACAAACACAAGTTTCTCAGATTCAGAACACAAAAGATCAAGTTCAAACCGAGAATTACTTAACCAAGGCTCAGAATGTTTATCAAAAAAGTGTTATAAACCAGAATGTTTTCAAGGCATGAAATACCATAGAAGATCTTTAAAACGTGCCTAACTTGTTCAGATTCAGAATATAAAAGTTTATGTTCAAGATCAGATTCAGAATCAGTTAGCACATGTCTCACCGGTTTAGCATGACTTTCAAAGAATGTGTTGTACACTAATATATCAGCAAAACTCAAAACCCACATCATTCTGCACGGATGATCCCATAATAAACCAAGATTTATCAGTTTCAGTTGAAGAAGGGACAGGTTTCCAAACAGAATCATAAACAAATTTAGTTTCAGCCCTAAGTGATTTCGGTTCCTGCAACATTCTAGGTTTGTTCAAAGCACAAGAAGATGAAAACAAATCATCAGTGACAAGTTCATGCTTAGAACAACTCAGAAAAAAACTATTTTCTTTGAAGACAAATGAATCAAACGATTTTCTAGAATAGGAAACAGGCTGTTGCAGAACAAGCTCCAATGACTTTTCATGATGATCAAAGTTTTTTTTATGTTCCATAAACTGATCAAAACTCAAAACAAGACCAGGATTGATTGTATTACCACAGTAAAAACGTTTTTGTTCAGAAACTTTATTTGATTCAAGTTTCTTAAAAGAATGAATCATGTTATCAAAAACAGAGTTTGAAACACAAAATTCTTTTACTTTTTCTAGACCAAAACGTTTTACATCATTGGAACTAACCATAACAAACATTTCAGACAGAGAATTAACCAGATCAAATCCCTTACAGTGCTCTTGCAGGCTAGGGAACAAAGACTTGGGAATAGTTCTCAGCTCCAAGCTGCTCTGCTGCTCCATCACTTCACCTTGTTTTTAAAATCTTTTGTTCTGTTTTTGTTGAGTGCTCTTCTGAGACCTGAGACACTGAAGCAAGACTACTCGGATGCACCGGTTCAAGACAAGTTAGTTCTTCACATGTTTTATTGATAACAATTTCAGATTGAGGAGAGAAAAAAGAAAACTCTATTTCTGTCTCAGGTTCTTTACTTACCTTAGATGGCTCATTTTCTAACTTTTGGATAGCTGATACCTTCTTAGAACACAGTGGCTCACTGAGTCTTGAGAGAGGACGTGAGTCTGGCCTTCTTTGCTTATGTGACTGAGACTTTCTTGGGTGATCATGATCATGGAGAGTTCTTGTCTCTTCTTTTGCCTGTCTCAGTTGTTTTCTACTGTAGTTATCAGAAACAAAGTGTTTCTTCATGAAGTGCTTCAGCTCAAACCAGGATCCAACTTGTGCTTCTCCTGTTCTTCTTCTGGTAGTAACAAGCTGATCCCACCATTGAATGGCATCAC
>CAJHQQ010004823.1:0-23270 GCA_905132885.1 Moricandia moricandioides | reverse complement strand
TATTAAAATATATTGTAATTATACAATAGTTATAGACTAAGATTGTAAATATTCCTTAATGGTTTTAGGGTTTTGTATATATATATATAGTTTAGAGGTTAATTTGTAAAGACAACAAGAAATAATACAGAGAAATTTCAGATCTTTTATGGTATCAAGAGCAAAGGTTGAATTTCTTGTTCATTGTTCGCGGAAAGCGATTATTGATTTCGGTTACTGTTCATGACGACACTGTTCACGGCGTTATTGTTCATGACATTACTGTTCACGGCGTTACTCTTCATCGGGTACTGTTCACCGGTTACTGTTCATCAATTTTGGATTTGTTGATTTTGAGATCTGTGAATTGATCTCCAGATTGTTTGGGTCTGTTGAGTTTTTGTTTGGTTAGTGGATGATGGAAGAGAAGATTTTTGATACGAATAGATTTGCGGAAAGCAATCTTAGAGGTGTTGTTGAAGAAGTTGCAGAAGGCGCTTCACTGAGACAAAGGAGTTCAGTGGCATACACACCGGTTGTGTCACACACAGTTACGATGTAAATTAATTCCCATGCCAAAAATAGTTTGAAGAAAGAGCAATGGGAACAGATTTTGAGTGATTCTTGTTTAAAATCAGAGTAAGCTAATTTTTCTAGTGAAAAAAAAGTTCATGGATAAGTGGATAATTGATAGTGGAGCTTCACATCATATGACAGGTACGTTGAGTTCTCTTGTTGATGTCCATAGAGTCTCACCGTGCTTGGTTGGATTACCTAATGGGAAGAGTGTAGTTGCTGATAGAGAAGGAAGTGTTGTTTCGACAGAGAAGTTGAGGTTGACACGAGTTCTTTTTGTGGAAGATTTAAAGTGTAGTCTTATCTCTGTGTCATAGTTGATTGATGAGTTGAGTTGCATTGTATTATTTTCGAAAACATGATGTCTTCTATATGATGCTGGTGTGCAGATGGTAATTGGAACTGGCGAAAGAAGAGAAAGACTGTATTTTCTTCAAGGTATTAAATATATTCGAAGTGTCAGAAAAGAGGTTAAAGTGGATCTCTAGAAGTTTGGCATAAGAGGATGGGACATGCCTCTGAAAAGGTAATTAGAAAGTTACCTGGTGTTTATAGTGGAAGTAATGGAGTATCTGGGTCTGACATATGCTTCAAAGCGAAGCAATGTCGAAGTGAGTTTCCGCTGAGTTCGAGCAAAAGTAAAGAGTGCTTTGAGATGATACATTGTGATTTATGGGGACCGTATCGGACACCTAGCTTGAATGGTTTTTCTTACTTCCTTACGATTGTGGATGATTATTCTAGAGTTGTTTGGGTGTTTCTTCTTGTGGACAAGACTCGAGTTGAAAGATCTATAATGGATTTCTTTGCTTTAGTTCAGAGACAATTTAATAAGCAAGTGAAGATAGTACGAAGTGATAATGGTAGTGAGTTCTTGAGGATGAGAGATTACTTTTATAGATTAAGAATGATTCACCAGACATCGTGTGTGGGTACACCCCAACAAAATGGAAGAGTTGAGAGGAAACATAGGCATATACTGAATGCCGCACGAGCTTTGAGGTTTCAAGCGAGTTTGCCTATAGAGTTTTGGGGTCACTGTGTGTTGGGTGCATCACACTTAATCAACATGATGCCGTGTGAGATACACAAAGGGAGAAGCCCTTATGAGATTTTGTTTGGTAAGGCTCCTATATATAGTGATATATGAATTTTTGGATGTCTTGCATACGCTCACAATCAGAATTGTCATGGAGATAAGTTTGCTAGTCGAAGTAGAAAGTGTGTTTTTATTGGTTACCCTTATGCGAAGAAAGGGTGGACAATGTTGGATTTGGAAACTAGAGAAGAATTTGTCTCTCGAGATGTATCTTTTATCGAAGATAAATTTCCTTTCTTTGAAGCTCATAGAGAACCAAACGGGTCTATACATGATGGATTAAATCATATTTCTCATTTTATGGATGAGTCTAGATTTGAGAGGAGAGTTGAAGAAGCTGTTGGAATAAGTGACACAATGGGTGATATAGTGCCTGAAGAAGTCACAAGAGTTGTTGCAAATGATGTGGATTAACCAATAACTGTGTCAGAGGAAGTGACTGAGAATGAAACAGAGCAAGTAGTTGTGACCCATGGGGAGACAGGAACACAATCTGAACCTTCAAGAGAAACACATGTGGAGACTGCTGCATCAGATACAACGTTAGGACGGGGTATGAGAAAGAAAGAAGCTTCTGTTAGGTTACGTGATTATGTGGTTAACACAGTGGTTCCTGCTCCTATGTCTTTATCTACGATGAATCCAGATGGCAGTTCAGAATATGGAATTGAGAACTTTGTGAATTGTAATAGATTTTTTGAGTCACATTTATGTTTTTTGGCTAGTGTAACTGCATGGACTGTGCCAAAGACATTTGCTGAAGCAATGAAATGTCCAAGATGGCGAGAAGCAATGAGAGTTGAGATCGAGGTCCAATAGAAGAATAAAACATGGTCAACTGAATTTTTACCTTATGGCAAACGGGTGATTGAATGCAAGTGGGTATTCACAATAAAGTATAATGCATATGGATCGATTGAAAGTTATAAGGCTCGATTTGTTGCTTGTGGTAATCGACAAGAAGAAGGAGTTGATTACAAAGAAATGTTTGCCCCTGTGGTAAAAATGAGTACAATTAGATTGATTCTTCAGGTTGCTGCAGGAAAGAACTGGGAACTTCATCAGATGGATGTACACAATGCCTTTCTTCATGGAGACTTGAAGGAAGAAGTGTATATGAGGCTACCTCAGGGGTTCAATGCTTCTACAAAGGGAATGGTATGCAAGTTGCACAAATCTTTGTATGGTTTGAAACAAGCTCCGAGATGTTGGTTTGCCAAGATTTCATAAGCTCTTTTGAAGTTTGGTTTTGCACATAATAAGTTAGATTATTCACTCTTTTCATTGGTGAATGCTAAAGTTCAGTTGCATGTTCTGGTATATGTTGATGATCTGGTGATAACAGGAAATTCATCAGAAGCTATTCAGGAGTTCAAGGGATATCTGAGTAGTTGTTTTCATATGAAGGATTTGGGAAAACTTAAGTATTTCTTGGGAATAGAAGTTGCACGCAGCAAAGAAGGTGTTAATTTATCCCAGAGGAAATATGTGCTTGATATTATTTCTGATGTTAGGTTATTGGGTGGTAGACCAGTGGAGTTTCCTATAGAACCGAACCATCAGTTGGGACGGTGTGAGGAGAAGGTGCTTGATGATCCAGAGAAGTATCGGAGATTGGTTGGGAGATTAATTTATTTGGCTGCGACTAGGCCTGATATTGCATATTCTGTTCACATTTTGTCCCAGTTTATGCAAAAACCAAGAGAGGATCACTGGTTAACTGCACTGAGAGTTGTTCGTTATGGAATGGGAATTTTATTAAAAGCTGATTGCAATTTTCATCTCACAGCGTGGTGTGACTCTGATTGGGCTGGATGTCCTATTACTAGGAGGTCTGTGAATGGTTGGTTGGTACAGTTGGGATCCTCTCCTGTGTCTTCGAAGTCAAAGAAGCATGATGTGGTGGCTCTTTCGTCAGCTGAAGTAGAATATAGAGCTATGGTTGCTGCACTGAAGGAACTGAAGTGGATTAAGGGTGTGTTATCATCTATGGGTATTGCACACTCGGGTGCTATGGATATGTATTGTGATAGTAGATCTGCTCTTCATATTGCAGCTAATCCTGTGTTTCATGAGAGGACAAAACATGTGGAGTTAGATTGTCATTTCATCAGGGATGATATACAAGCATGGATTTTACGCACGAATCATGTACCAACAAGGGATCAATTGGCAGATGTCTTTACGAAAGCGCTTGGAGGACGTCCTTTTCAAGCGATCTTGCCCAAGTTGGGCATTCGAGATCTCCATGCTCCAACTTGAAGGGGGGGGGGGGTATTAAGATATATTGTAATTATACAATAGTTATGGACTAAGATCTCCATGCTCCAACTGGGGGGGGGGTATTAAGATATATTGTAATTATACAATAGTTATGGATTAAGATTGTAAATATTCCTTAATGGTTTTAGGGTTTTGTATATATAGTTTAGAGGTTAATTTGTAAAGACAGCAAAAAATAATACAGAGAAATTTCAGATCTTTTATATCCGGCAAGTATCTTTTGCTTTTAAGATTGTATTTAATATCTCGTCCACTTCCAACAATAGTTCCCCGAATCTGGCATGTCTCAGGTCGTAAAGTAGGTTGATAGCGGTTCCGACTTATGTAACGTATTTATGATCAACAATTTATGAATTTCAAAACCTAGTTTAAGATTCTGGTTTGACAAATTAATAACGAAATTTAATTAATGTAAATTAAAAAATTGATTTTTCTTCGTTGGAAATCTGTTTATGAAGTGACAATTATTTGTTATACAGTTTCCGCTTTTCATATATAAACTCACTGTCTTCTTTATTTATCTCTCATTTTTGTTGTTTGGAAAAATGAAAAGTCTTTTCCTCATTTTTTTTTATATTTCACTATTTTTCTTGTTTAGAAACTTGCTAAGCGCTACCTATTTGGGCCTAGCGAGTAATTGAAAAAAAATTAGAAAATAAGCAAGGAAAAAATTTTCATATATTTTTTATATATAATATCTCATTTATACATATAATAAAAAGTTATGTATAATACATGTATTAATATTCATAGATTTGTAAATACATATCAAATTAGATCACAAAATATAGATTTACTTATTTCATTGCACATCTAATACATAATCTATAATAATAAAGTTAACTAGAGTCTCTTCTCCTTGCGCCACCTCAGCGAAGGATACTCCTTTGTATGACATGTGTCCTTTTTAAAACTTCATTCTCATTTTATTTCTACTAGACATCTCTCTCACTTCATTTTGGGCTCATTTGATTTTGGCCCAAATTATAATTACTTTAGAGAAACCTAAAAAAACGTAACTTTGGTGATTCCCTTTCATCCTCTCAGACGAAGTTACATTCTTCGAAAATGACAATCAACCAACTCCACTATTCCCACTACGTACTCTTCAATCCTTTCACCTTTCACCTGCTTCGTAGAATTTAAAAATGAAGCATATGAATGACAAAGTAAAATCGTTTTGCTTTTCAAAATCCAAAATTTGTGTACATTATCACTCAAACCCTTCCACCATGGCGACTTCTCAAGTTCACTTACCCAAGCTGAAAGTTGGCCACTGCAGAGAAATTTTTTAGATGAGACTACTTCGATTTTGGGAGGTCCTTAATGTGAAAAAGGCGGTGAGCTGATGGTGATCGACATGCTGCTTATTAATGCGAAGGTTAGCCGAAACCTTATTTCAATTTTTAGTTTGCGATTTAGAGTTTTCTAACTTTTCATGTACCTGGTTCATTATTATCCTCCCTATATGATCACTCAAACCCTTCCACCATGGCGACTTCTCAGGTTCACTTACCCAAGCTAAAAGTTGGCCACTGCAGAGAAATTGTTCAGATGAGACTAATTCGATTTTGGGAGGCCCTTATTGTGAAAAAGGCGGTGAGATGATGGTGATCGACATGCTTCTTATTAATGCGAAGGTTAGCCAAAACCTTATTTCAATTTTTAATTTGCGATTTAGAGTTTTCTAACTTTTCCTGTAAATGGTTCATTATTATCCTCCCTATATGATATGAGTGCTTTTGATGTTGCAAGTAGCAACCCAAAATTACAGCTTGGTGACGCTCATGTCACAATTAGATTTGAGAGTTATTCTCATTACGTTCTCATTCTTGTATTTCGTAGCTTAGTAACCAAAGCTTGTGCCCAAACCGGAAGTTATACCGTAATCATCTTCTTAAAGAGAAAAAATGTATTCTTGAGGTCAATTTTAGATTCTATAATCTAATTATGAATTTCCAAACTTTTTCTGAAGTGGTTAAGGATGATAATAGTAATGCACAAGCTGTGGAGTTGCCAAGCAGAGTAACTGTAAGCTTTGACAATGAGTGTAATCAACTTTACTTAACATTTCATGTTACTTTCCGAGTCTTCTTGGATTTGATTTTGTTTCCTTTAGGAAGATCATTGTGCAAGCCAAAAGGAGAGAAGAAAGGTTGTTTGCTTTAAGTTGGAACTTCAAAGTTGACTCTCAATGTATTCTATTTGCTAATTCTTTCAAACAAAAGTGATCTAAGTTTTCCTTTGGCATTCGAGTTTCTGCTTCTCAAGTTGTTTGAATGGGTGGTGTGGTGAATTCAACGAGGTCAAATAGGTCACCAATGGATTAAATACCACTCATGTTGCTGCTTTTTCTATTCATCTACAACTGGTGTATATCAAGAACCATGAGTGAGTACTACATGAGTAACACGTTATGTGATCTCGAACTCAATATATTGAGATGATGCTATGCATGATTTCTTTTCTAGGATTCCCTCAAAGAATTATGCAGTATATGTGACAGGTTAGACATGTCTTTGAGCAACTTGGCAAGTTGAATTCACTTAGAGGCTTCGATTCCTTCCTTTATAAAACTTCTGTACATGGAATGCCAAAGGAAAACTTAGATCACTTTTGTTTGAAAGAATTAGCAAATAGAATACATTGAGAGTCAACTTTGAAGTTCCAACTTAAAGCAAACAACCTTTCTTCTCCCCTTTTGGCTTGCACAATGATCTTCCTAAAGGAAACAAAATCAAATCCAAGAAGACTCAGAAAGTAACATGAAATGTTAAGTAAAGTTGATTACACTCATTGTCAAAGCTTACAGTTACTCTGCTTGGCAACTCCACAGCTTGTGCATTACTATTATCATCCTTAACCACTTCAGAAAAAGTTTGGAAATTCATAATTAGATTATAGAAGCTAAAATTGACCTGAAGAATACATTTTTTTCTCTTTAAGAAGATGATTACGGTATAACTTCCGGTTTGGGCACAAGCTTTGGTAAGTTAATGAGATACTAAGCTACGAAATGCAAGAATGAGAACGTAATGAGAATAACTCTCAAATCTAATCGTGACATGAGCGTCAACAAGCTGTAATTTTGGGTTGCTACTTGCAACATCAAAAGCACTCAGATCATATAAGGAGGATAATAATGAACCAGTTACAGGAAAAAGTTAGAAAATTCTAAATCGCAAATTAAAAATTGAAATAAGGTTTTGGCTAACCTTCGCATTAATAAGAAGCATGTCGATCACCATCATCTCACCGCCTTTTTCACAATAAGGGCCTCCCAAAATCGAATTAGTCTCATCTGAACAATTTCTCTGCAGTGGCCAACTTTTAGCTTGGGTAAGTGAACCTGAGAAGTCGCCATGGTGGAAGGGTTTGAGTGATCATATAGGGAGGATAATAATGAACCAGGTATAGGAAAAGTTAGAAAACTCTAAATCGCAAACTAAAAATTGAAATAAGGTTTCGGCTAACCTTCGCATTAATAAGCAGCATGTCGATCACCATCAGCTCACCGCCTTTTTCACATTAAGGACCTCCCAAAATCGAAGTAGTCTCATCTAAATTTCTCTGCAGTGGCCAACTTTCAGCTTGGGTAAGTGAACTTGAGAAGTCGCCATGGTGGAAGGGTTTGAGTGATAATGTACACAAATTTTGGATTTTGAAAAGCAAAACGATTTTACTTTGTCATTCATATGCTTCATTTTTAAATTCTACGAAGCAGGTGAAAGGTGAAAGGATTGAAGAGTACGTAGTGGGAATAGTGGGGTTGGTTGATTGTCATTTTCGAAGAATGTAACTTCGTCTGAGAGGATGAAAGGGAATCACCAAAGTTACGTTTTTTAGGTTTCTCTAAAGTAATTATAATTTGGGCCAAAATCAAATGAGCCCAAAATGAAGTGAGAGAGATGTCTAGTAGAAATAAAACGAGAATGAAGTTTTAAAAAGGACACATGTCATAAAAAGGAGTATCCTTCGCTGAGGTGGCACAAGGAGAAGAGACTCTAGTTAACTTTATTACGAGATACAACTCACCGAAGCAGAGCTCAGTTCCTCATAGAGTGTAGTGGTCTACAGTACCTCCTCATAATCCAAACGAGTAACGAGCTCACGCGCGCCTATACCACAATACTGTTTTAGGGTTATTTCCAGCTTCTCTACCATTTCTGAAGATTCCTTAGAAGATTTTCCTAAATTTACACTTGAAGACCATAGTTATTTCCTTTGCTTCTCAGCAATCTGGGTCACCGATGCTATGAGACTAGAGGTCTACGCAGAGTCCTACATTCCACAGTTAGACATGAGTTAAAAGAGGCTTTGTATTTCAAATGGAATGGAAATTGTTAAAGTATTAAAGAAATTTGAGAAGGGAATTCTTCCTTGATGATCGTATCTATGTCCTACTTTTGTATAACAATAGAAGCATCCTCCTTTAACATAACACAATTTTTGTCTCCATCAAAACAAGGCCATGCACCTGCCCTCACACGCACACCACACACCTGACCAAGGTTTAAAGTTCTCGATGTTTTTTTTTTGTTTCTTTTGATAAGACCAAAAGAAAAAAAATCATTGATCAAGTCTAGACATACTAAGAAAATTCGGCACTAGACCTAGACTACCATCAACTGGTTCTATTGATGCTATAGATGAACATCAAATGGTTAAGAATAAAATCGGAGGTAAACCTGACTGTGCAATTTTTAGAGATCCTAGCATCCACGAGGCACCAGTGCCTTTGTTTAAACCACCACAAGTGCTAGACAACTGGCCACTTTTCGTTGATGCAGATGAGAGGAAATGATTTCTATAAATCCAGGTTTTGTAAGAGAGATCTAGCTGGTATACAATACTTTCCTTACATTCTTTTTCACCCGCCTTTTTATAATATATTTGCCTATTTAGTACTTACCACTTTCTTTATCCGCATTTTCGTCCTCTGAAAAGTAAGCATCAACCAATTATCATCATAAAAGTTTTTTCTAAAATATAAATGATAATTGAACTTATAAAAGATAATTAGTATATATCCATCTTAACATGTAGTACTTTCAGATTTGATCTCGTGTCTCCCCTCCTTACTCTTTCTCTTTATGCTTAACCCGATAAAACATGTAGAAACAATACACAACAAAATCTATTAACACTCCGCGAAGCGCGGGAAAACCACTAGTATAAAATATAATCCACTTATAAGAGACAAAAAAATTGTTTGATCTTGAGGGCAATCAAAAGAAATTGATGATTGCACTTTCAATCCTGTTATTCTTCAATGATCTTAAATGATCCAATCTTCCTAACCTGAAAAAGATCAACACATTGGCAAAGTTCATTCCAAAACAAAACTGACTGATTCCACTTATTGAGAACGACACTTTATTTTAGCATTTAACGGTGGACTAACTTAAAAAGAGTTCAAGACACTTTTAACACAAGAGGCATTTTCATACACAGAAGTTCCACAAGTGAAATGACGTGAAGATCGTATAGTACCACAAATGAGTTTTCGTATAGTACCACAAATAAGTTTTCTTCAAAGAGACCTACTTTTTTTTTTTGGGTGTAAATGTTTTAAAGAGACATACTTGACAAACCTATGCGAGACAATCAATCATATAGTTCAACTCGAAAACAAATGTCTAAGAAGACATAATCTAC
This sequence comes from Moricandia moricandioides, assembly GCA_905132885.1. Classification (NCBI taxonomy): domain Eukaryota; kingdom Viridiplantae; phylum Streptophyta; class Magnoliopsida; order Brassicales; family Brassicaceae; genus Moricandia; species Moricandia moricandioides. The sequence continues at coordinate 13,675 of CAJHQQ010004823.1, read as the reverse complement.
ACGTGGGAGATAGATTGAAAGTTTCCAGCTTCGTTTCTACAAATTCAAGACATATTGTACAACACTCATCAATCCGAGTTCCGTTAACAGATTATCAGAAAAGTATTTGTATAGGGGGATGTTACATTGTTTTTCATGTAGGTTCAGGTTTCAGATGAAGGTTAACGTCGGGGAAGAGAATGGGTAGAGAGTTAATGATTCTTTGGCCTTGGGCCAGGTGATTTAGAATTATATAATAATCAGAAAAGACTGAAAATATTTGTGCTAAAATTGATTTCGCCAAGAATAAACGACTGAGAAATACTTAAAAAAAGATTTTGTCACAAAATATTTTTTCAAAGAAAAATACTAAAATAAAATTTATTAAAAGGTTTAAATAAACCTTTATACTTTTTGGGTTAACTAATTTACATTTAGGGTTTAGATTTATGAGTGGAGTTTTAGAGGTTATGTTTAAAATTTAAAAAAATATTAAAAGTTTCAAAATAAAAAAATTTATTTTAGTTATTTTTCTCTTTGAAAACTATTTTTGTGAAAAAAACTTAAAAATAGATATTGAGATATTTGCCCTAAACGATTTTGGGCCAGACGATTTTGTGATTATGGTGCCACTCCGCTTATACAGCTTCGTCCATTATACAGCCCAACGAGGAATGTAACTGAATTAGCCCATTTCACCACGGTGCCACTCCGCTTCACGATTAACCGGGGGAGTAATCAGCTACGTGCCCGATTTTTAGAACAAGGACTGTTTCTATATGTGTGACATAGTCTCTATCATATTTTTGCGACTTTAATTCGATTATCCTCCATCTTCTGTTTTTTTCAGGTGATTTAACCATTGTTTTGAGTTCTTTTTGATACTCCGTTCGATTCTCAAGAGTCATCGTTTTTGTCAAGGTCCGTATTTCTGAGATTCTGATAACTAGGGTTTTGGTAATGCGAAAAGAGTTTTTGCAGAGGATTGTGTTCATTTGTTTGATTTTCTGCTTATCGTCTATTTTCCTTTTAGTTTATCTAGAGAAATTCTCACCTTTTGCATTGTCTTTTGGTGAGATTTTCTCTTTTTCTTGTGTATCTATTGAGTCTTTTTTCTTATATGTTACCTAGTTTGTTTGTGTTAGTTTTCCTCTGTTAATTTTCTAAATTCGTCATGATGTGTCCAACTGTTTGAATCTCCCAATTTGCTTAGAGGTTGGATGATGCTGCCATAAAGAGGGAAGTGAAAGCTAATACTGCTTTGGATGCGGCTGCTCAGAAGGTTGCCTCTAGGGCGGTGAATCGGAAGGCCGTTTCTGAAATGTAAGGTTTTTTCTTCTAAGGCTATCATGCCTTGTTCTCCTGTATGAACCATGTTCCCGAGGCTCCCAAAGAATATCATGCAGCCGTTAAGGTTGATGAGCCTATTGTGTAGTATAATGTGGTTGTAACTCAGATGCCTCCTCCACCTCCTCCAACTCTTTCTCCACCTCTTAGACGTTTGATATTGGAGTCCATGGTGAGATAATCATTTATACATGCCTCTCGTCATTCTTCTGAGAGACAAGATCATGGTCTGCTTCGGATCGTAGATCTTTGAGATCTTTGAGTGCGCTTACTTCCTCTGATAGAGAGTATCAATAGAATTTAGAGATTAACTTCATGAAACGTTCCGCTCCCGACTCCGGGGTCATGATCTTATTGTCTCAATGAGGTACAAATCAGAAAACAAAATTCTTCTGTCGTCTTCTGCTCGTAAAAGCGAGTATGCCATTTCTTTCGCGTTTCTGGGAAACACATCATTTGCCCAGTTATGAGAAGACTTCTGTGCGCTTTCATCACATTATTATATTGGGTGGTGATCTCAACTTCTAAGAGAAGATGTTCTATGATCATGACTTTTACGAGGGTGTCTGCCGATTAAATGCTGAAGTAATATTTTTTTGTAATTTACCTTTCTAGGTAACTATGATTTATGTCTTTCCTTTGGGAGCATATCAGATGAATGAATCATAACCGTTCGCTCTACGAATACAAAATTTGTGTTCCTGTGGGGAAGACATCCGCAACTAAGAAGGACGCTCTTGATTATCAGAATGGGTTGAAGGTGGAGTGGGCTAAGAATATGGAGATGTATACTCGCAAGATTACTTTGGAGGGCAATGTCAAACAACTAGAGGCTGGCAAAAAGGCTAAATAGGAGAGGGTCAAAGAGATTGAGGCTTTGGAATCTGACCTCTCTACCATCATTGAGGAAGTAAGAGGGGGTCTGGATCAAGCCAAGGTTGTGGCTGATCAGTGAGTTACCCATATCATAAAAGATATAGCAGATACTCGGAGGGAGAGATATCAGCTAAGCTAGAACTGGAGCAGAAAGCTCTTGAGGAGGAGTTCTAGAGGTTGAACGCTCCGAGGGCCAGGGAGATTCCGGAAACAGAGAAAGGGGCTCGTCAAGCTTTAATGGAAAAATACAAGCCATGTTTTGATAAGATCACGCGAGCTTTAGCCGATTTCAAAACTGTTCAGGAGAATGCTTTGTTGATGTCTCAGGTGGTCAGCCGGACTGGTCTGATGGACCAGATGATGCAGAGGAGATTCACATGTCTTGAGGTGGATTGAGACATGTGCGCAAACTATCAAGGACTGATGTAGTAAATGATAGGTGTATCTTCAATTGTTTAGTCTAATATTGTCAACAAGAGTCTACGAACTTGAATGCGTTGAGATCACCAATGATCTAGCCGAAAACAAGGGTTTAAAAGCAAAGCTTCTGTTTTATAAATCAATAATAATGTGTCTCTTTACAAAGTCTAGAGATGACTATATATAGTCAAATGAGAAGTCCTAAGTCCTTAAGGATTATGATCTAACATTATATCCTTAAGTCATAATCCTTATCTCTAAAGAACAATAATAAACGTTTAAAGTAAACTATTAAAGAAAAGGAAAACCAATACTAAAGCCGAAAAGTAAATAATGAGTCACGCTGCATCAGGTCACCCGGATAGAGAAAGATCCGACCTCAGATCGTCACTGTCATCCTGAGCAACGAAAGGGATGAGATGCTTGACGTTAAACACATCTGAAGATCGAACTTCCGGTGGTAGAGACAAACGATAGGCATTTGCGTTTATCTTTTCAAGGATTTACAAAGGGCCAATCTTTCGTGACTTAAGATTGTTGTACTCGCCTGGCTGAAATCGGTCTCGAGTGAGAACTGCCTAGAAAAAATCCCATACCTTTAATTGAGTATCACACCGATGACGATATGCATTGGTCTTGTATTTGGCTGAAGAAAGCTGTAAATTGTAATGAACCTTCTCATGGATGGAAGAAACTTGAGACAAAAATTCTACTGCTTGTCCATGATCTCTTGTGACATCTGGTTGAACCACAAGGTCAGCTGGTCCCCGAGGTATTAATCCATACAAAATCCGGAAAGGGCTGAAATGGGTTCTGCGATTAATGGCCTTATTGTGCGCAAACTCCACTTTGCATAGAACAGAATCCCAAAATTTGATGTTGTCAATAACCAAGCAACGTAACATATCGCCCAACATTCGATTAGTGACTTCTGCTTGGCCATCTGACTGAGGATGATAAGCCGAACTCATGTCAAGGCTGGTACGAAGCAATCGTCACAAAGAACGCCAGAAGTGACTAAGGAATCGAGAATCACGGTCATATACAATTGATAAAGGCAAGACATGAAGTCGATATATCTCCTGAAAGAAGAGAACAACGACTTGAACCATGTGTCTGCGAGCGACCAAGTAAAGACCAGTATCCCCATGTAAAGAGTCTGCAGAGCCATCAAGATCTTTTCGTAGTTGTCATATTGTGGCTCTACATCTTCTGCTTCTTGAATTATAAGGCCACGTCGAGTCTGTTTAGGACAAGATTTTTGTATATGTCCTCATTCTCCACAAGTGAAGCAACGAAGTTCATTAGTTTGCGGTGGTCGTGAGTTAGCGGTGGTGTCTGTGTTGTGCCATGTTTAAGAAGAGTCAGGACGTACAGGAGTTCCATCAGTAGAAGCCTGGCCTTGAATGTCTGATGTGGAGGCAGTAGGAAAGCGAGCTCGAGAAGTCAAAGACCACAAAATTCCGGAATGTTTGATCGGAAAATTGATTCCCAACGATTATTAGGCTGTTGACGTTGTTCAAGGTCCTATCCACGAACATTGAGTCGTTCGTTTTGATTGTTACCCCCATCTTCTTTGTTGATCGTTGTGTTTTTCTGCAAATAGGTTATCAACTTTATCTTCTTCATCGGATGCATCGTGTTGAGCATCATTTTGTTGAGGGAGATGTTGTTGTCCTTCTCTGAGTTAATCACGTTGTTTGTGTTGTTCCAATAGAATTGCTTGTAACGCTGCTGTTATTGAGGTTTGAAGAGTTGTCTGTAATCCTACGGTGAAGGTCTCTAGGATCTAGCGAATCTCGTCAAACTGGTCATCCGTAAGCATTCGTGGTGCCATGATCGTGGTTTAGATTGAGATATCTAAAAGGTTGTCTCTTATACCAACTGATGTAGTAACCAACACTAACCGATATGTGTAGCTTCAATTGTTTAGTCTAAGAATGCCCAAAAGAGTCTACGAATTTGAATGCGTTGAGATCACCAATTATCTAGCCGAAAATAAGGGTTTAAAAGCAAAGCTTCTGTTTTATAAATCAATAATAATGTGTTCCTTTACAAAGCTTAGAGATCACTATATATAGTCAAAGGAAAAGTCCTAAGTCCTTAAGTATTATGATCTAACATTATATCCCTAAGTCATAATCCTTATCTCTAAAGAACTGTAATAAACGTTTAATATAATCTATTAAAGAAAAGGAAAACCAATACTAAAGCCGAGAAGGAAATAATGAGTCACGCTGCATCAGGGACTTTCAGCGATGATCGTTGAGATGGTTATCGTCCAACTACATCCAAAAAGGATCTAAGGGATTCCCCTGTTTTCGACGACTCTAGTTGCAATATCTTCCCAATGGCATCAACTCACGAGCTGGATCCCATCAATGACGAAGAGTTTGGATCTGATACTTGTCAGGTGAGGGATCGTGAAAAATATAAGAATGATCGAGCCGAGGATCCTCTTACTGACCATGAGATGATTGATTCAACGACCTCTTAGGAGCCTTAGTGTATAGATCTGTTTTGCTAGAATTTTTTTTCATCTCTGCCGCGGATGCCTCACCTGTAAGATTTAAAGAGAGAGAGAGATAGAGATAGAGAGAGAGAGAGAGAGAGAGAGAGAGAGAGAGAGAGAGAGAGAGAGAGAGAGAGAGAGAGTGAGGGAGACTGAGCGAGCGAGCTAGCGAGAGAGAGCATGAGAGAGAGAGAGAGAGCGTGAGAGAGAGAGAGCGAGCGAGAGAGAGAATAAAATTTCAAACTATTAAAATATATTTATTTTTATATTTGTAAAGTATGATTATAATATTCATTTACCTCTTTAGTTAAACTTATTTTGACCATTGAGAAATTTTTTCTGGTAAAAACATTTGTCGCTATACTATAGAATTTTTCTAAAAGTGACAAAAAAACTTGGTTGTCTAATTGAAACATGTACAAGCTAACAATCATCAAGCAGTTATGAGTTCGTCTCTTCCATGTTTGAGTTCGATTACCAATTACGATCATCACCGTCTATGCCATATCTAGTTTTGCTGAAGGGGTGGGGTGGTGGTTACATTGCTACACAATAATGCTCAACTTATATCTTGTGCTATTCAGATACCTGATGTCGTGGGGTCAGGATGCAGCCGCCGTATGCAACCAATCGTAAACCGTTAAAATTCTTTAATTGTCTCACCAAGCATGACGAATATATGGACACCGTACGCCGAAAATGGAATGATTCTAGTTCTCTTTTCCATTCACGGTCTACTTTGCATCTGTTACTGTCACCTCAAATCTGGGAAAGGATATATGATCCCCTTCACGTTTTCAGCCTCTTGTAGTGGATCTGGAGAAAGACACAGAGGTAGGGATTGATGAAGTACTTGAGAAAGGTTAAATTCCATGTGGGTCTGAGGTCAGGATGAAGGATAATATGAAAAGTATTAAAAAGGGATTCAGAACCCAATAGGTAGATCCAATGATTTGAAGATTAAGACTATGAAGGTCCAATCTAAAGAGTCTTATGTTAGGAAGATATGACGTGATTTTTTGCCTGGAACATGCATTGTTCAATAGGCCACACAAACACTTGGTAGTTAGGAAGTGGCTACATTTGGATAAGTCTTTCTTTGGTTGTCTAATTGAAACATGTACAAGCTAAAAATCATCAAGCAGTTTTGAGTTCGTCTCTTCCATGTTGGAGTTCGATTACCAATTACGATCATCACTGTCTACGCCGTATCTAGTTTTTCTGGAGGTATGTGGTGGTAGTTACATTTCTACACAAGAGTGCTCAAATTATCTCTTGTCTTATTCATATACCTATACCGGGGAGCAGTTTATATGCATAATAATTTATAGATTAAATTTTGTTGAGGAAAGACGCCAACTTTGGGCGGAAATCCGAGGAACTCATGCGGCTTACAATAATCTATCCATGCCTTGGGTACTGAATGGAGATTACTACGCTATTCTATCCTCGACAGAACACTCTCAAATGCATAATTATTTGGGAGATCAAACGGGTATGAATCATTTTCACAAGGTGGTTGTTGATTGTGCATTGTTGGGTTTTCCTTATGCAGGATCAGTTCTTACCTGGTGGAATAAAAGAGGTGCTGATCCAATAGGAAAGAATTTGGACCAAGATTTGGTTAATGGGGATTGGCTCTGTGTGTTTCCTCAGTCTTATACTAGCTTCGAACATGGGGGTGTCTCAAATCATGCTCGCTGTTTGGTCAGGCTGTAGCAGCCGCATGCAACCAATCGTAAACTGTTCAAATTATTTAATTGTCTCACCAAGCAAGACAAATTTATGGACACCGTACGCCAAAAGTGGAATGATTCTAGTTCTCTTTTCTATTCACGGTCTACTTTGCATCTTCTTCATCAGAAACTCAATTTGCTAAAATCTGACTTTCGAGCTTTAAATAGGAGTTAGTTTGGTGATATCCATAGACGCACCAAAAAACTTTTTATGAATTACGTCTCTACTAAGATCAGTCTCTCAAAAATCCTAAAACTACTCTGTTTGAAGATGAGGAAAATGCTTCACAAAAAAGGCATAGTCTTGTGCGTATTGAAGAGAAATTCCTATTGCAATAATCTCGTATCCAGTGGCTGCGCTCAGGGCCGGTCCTGGGGTAAGCCGGATGAAACATTCGTCTTGTGTCCCCAAATTTTTTGAAAAAATTTATATATATATAGGTCCCTAAAAACAAATTTTAGGCCCCTAAATTCGTAAAAAAAAAAATTAGTTGAAATCGTTAAGAAATCACCTTAGGCCACTTACATCTCAGGGCCGGCCCTTGCTGCGCTTTGGGGATCAGAACACTAGCTTTTATCACCATACTATCTGTGACTGTGTGGATAGAAAACACATCAAAATTTCATACATACTGAGGATGAGGAGTTGTTAAGAGATCATGCAAACATTAAGTGGGAAGCTTTTTGGTACTCTCAGAATTTTTTGCAAGCTGATTTGGGGAGAAGAGAAAATATTTCTGTTGAGAGGTTGTGAACTCTTTTGACTTTTAAATGCAAGTCTCAGGCGGCTGCATCTTTAGTCTCGCCTATTATAAGGCTGGAAATCAAATAGGCTCTACTATCACTACCTAACGAGAAGGACCATGGACCAGATGACTAAACAAATGAATTTCTTTTATCAGCTTGGTCTATAGTGGGTTTAGACTTCATTGTTGCAGTGCAGTCATTTTTTGTATTTGGATTGTTTTGCAGAGGGATAAATTCTACCATCTTAGTTCTTATTCCTAAGAAGATTCCAGCGTAAAATATGAAGGACTACCGTCCAATCGCATGTTGCAACCTCATCTACAAAGTCATTTCCAAAATCCTTGCAAATCCTAATAAACCAATGCTTCACGAACCCATTGATCAGAGTTTCTTTGTTAAGGGTCAGTTTCTATTGGGAAATTTATTAATTGCAACAGAGCTCACTAATTTTTATCATCTTCCTAAGATCTCCGATAGAATTACCATTATGTTGGATATTTCTAAAGCTTTCGACACTGTTAAATGGGGATTCATCACGCAAGTGCTTTGAGATATGAACTTGCCCAATCACTACAGTGGATTTATCTATGTATTTCTACTGCCTCTTTCTCATTTCAAATCAATGGTAAGCTGGACGGTTGTTTTCATTACTGCTAGAGAAATACGTCAAGGCTGCTCACAATCGTTTTATTTATGTCATCCTCAATAATGGGCTTTCTAAAATGCTTAATCAGGCAGCAAATGAAGGACATATTGGCTTTCATCCCAGATCCGAGGAAGTTAATTTAACCCATCACAGTTTTGCGATGACAAACTATTTTTACAGATGGTAGTGCTGCATTTCTTGATGGGGTTCTCCGAGTAATGGACCAATTTGCCTTGATGTCAGGTCTGCATATCAACATGGTTAAATCTTCAATTTTTGCAGTGAGTCAAAACACATGAACTATCCTCCAAACAACTATATGCAGAGGCCTAAGCACGGAGTATTTCCTATTCAGTATTTAGGCATGCCACTCACTACGAAGGTTTGGAGTAAAAAAATATTTTGAGGCTCTTACTGACAAAATTTGAAGCAGATTTCTCTCCTCGGCTCAAAGAACTCTCTAGTGCTGGGCATTTGGGTTTTCGGTTCGGTTTATTCGGTTTTCGAGTTATTCGAATTGAGGTGTTTAGGAACCGTTTAGGAGCCTGTTATTTTTTGGATTGATATCGTGTTCGGGTCAGATTTCTATTTTTTTATAAAATCCGAAATGGAACCAAATTAATAATAATTCGGATTTGGTTCAGGTTTAAATCTCAAAAACCAAAATCCCAAAAATCTGAGCTAAATCTGTAAAAAAACCGAGAAAAATATTTGATAATTCGGGTAGTTCGGATTTTTTTTGATATTATTTATAAATTATATTTCATATATATTATAATTAATATTTTTGATATATTCAAAATATTTGGGTACCCGTTCGATTTTCGGTTCGTTCCCGGTTCAGTTTCGGTTTTTGGATTTAGAAATATAGGAACCATTTGGATTTTTGTAATTCTCGGTTCGGTTTCCGTTTTTCGGTTTGGTTTTTGGATTTTGGATAATATGCCCATGACTACCTCTCTCCTTTGCTGGTTGGCTTCAGCGGATAAAGTCTATCATTACAAGTATTACAAATTTTTGGAGTTCTACTTTCATCTTACATAAAGCTTGTATGGACACTATGTATAGTGATTTCTGGTTAGGGTCTCCAAGCATTACTTAAAAGGCTAAATTTTCCTGGATGATCTTTTTTTTTCCAAAATACAAGGAGGTTTAAGGATGCGTGAAGTTGTGTGACACTTCACGAGTGTTTGTTCTAAGCCTTATATTGCGTCTGTTCACTCTTTCAAGATCTCTCTAGGTGGCGTGGATGTGACAGTACCTCATGCGTCACGGTTCATACAGAGATGCTAAAGATAATGCCGCTGGATGTTGACTTTCTTTTGAATTTATGAAATTCGAAATCAACAATGGTTGTTTTGTGTTTTTCTGGACATATAATTGGCTTGGTACATGCATACTATTAGATGAGACATGGGAGAGTATAGCCCGTTATTTGGGAGTTCAACGAGATGCTACTTTTTCCGATGCGGTATTGAAAATGGAATCTTCAGAGATGTGGACAAAACATTTATCCACATATGTCTGATATGATAAAGGCTATGAAACCGCCGATCTGGTCTAGACATTGCTCCATGGAAACATGGACAAGACGATTTAAAACCTATTTTCTCGGCCACACGGACATTGGAGCACATGCGATCATGCAGAGGGACATTCTTCGTCTGGTTTTCCTAAGCTATTCTGTGGCAATAATTTATGTTTTGGTTAGCATTTTGGGACAGGCTATCCACTAGGATTCGAATGAGGCAGTAGGGCATATAAAATAACTGTGTTTTTTTGTGGTGAAAGGGATTAGAGTAGAAATCACCTTTATTTTATTTGTTCTTATACATTTACTCTATGACAGAGCTGTGATCACCACTATACAAAAAAGGCAAGAGCCTCAGGCCCATCAATATTTGGGGTTCCATATCTTTAAAACATAATAGTAGTTCATAGAGCATAAGAAGTGTATATACATATTTGTAAGGAGCTGACTAGGCCTGGGCAACCGGGGTACCATTCGGGTGTCGGGTCCGTTCTAATCGGGTTACCGAAAACCAGCCCCATTCGGGTTATTTACAAGTTTGGTTCGGTATCGGTTCGGGTTACAGGCGGTTCAGGTCGGAGTTAGTAATGTGACGAGGTACCGGTACAAACCAAGTACTTTCGGGTTTAGCCTGTAATCGGATCTTCGGTTCTAATGTGTATGATTTTTACTAATTTTTAGCCATATATAATCATATAATAAACCCTTTACAGATGAAATAACACTAAGAAATGAAACAGAACATCGAGCTTTATTCATTTGAAAGTTAAACAATCTTATTGTTATCAAAAAAGCCAAACAAATAATACTTTGGCTATATGATTCAAATGAAAGCAGAGAAAAATAATAAACTCTTAGGAAATGAAGGACATTATTCATTGAAATCAAAACATAAAACTTAAGACTTCAAGACACCAAGCATAAACCTTCAGCCTTCACATTTAAACTCCAACCTCCAATCTCCAACCTTCAATCATCAAGACGTTGAGCTTGAAACTCTGAAACATAAACCAAATAACTGAAGTTAAACATAATGAACATAAGCTGCTAAAAAGAAACCAGAGTTCGAGAAACACAACCTTTATCAAGTCGATCTAGCAACTCAACATCATCAAGCATTTTCTCATTTGTAGTGACTTGTTCACTCACCTTGATCTCAGCATCCATCAATTGTTCTGTACACATGAGCACTTCTATCATATAATGAGTTAAAAAACTCCTATTTGGTTCCAAGATCCTACCACTTGTGCTAAAAGCACTTTTAGATGCCACTGATGAAACTTGCATGGCGAGGAGATCTCTAGCCATTTCTGCAAGTATATGATACTTCATCTTATGAACCTTCCGCAAAGAAAGGATGATGAACTAAATACCTTGCAAGAGCTTTCGATTTTCAACTGGATCCTTCAAGTACATTTCTAGTTCATCCCTTGTATCCTATCCCTTTTCAGCAACCAGCTCCTTGTAAACACAATCTATCCTCTCATAACCGAAATCTTCAACCACCATCTCTTGAGTAGGTTGAGAAGATGATGTCTGGTTTGACTGAGATGATTGTGCAGTAGAACCTCTGAATCCAGTGCTGTACTCCCTGAACATACACTTGAGAAGATCACCAACAACTTGTAGCATTTCAATGGACTCCAAGCTGTCTTTCCCATAGAGTTTCTCAAAGCACAACTTTTCAAAGTTCATCTTTTTCCTCGGATCAAACACAGTCGCCAATATCAGCATCCTATAAACACTCTTGATCCCATCCCAATACTTCAGAAACTTTTGAAGCATTTCCGATGCTTTCACCTTCAACTGTGGATCAAAACTGTTAGCTAATGCAGTCATATTTTTCTCCATTGTAACTATCTCACCATAGCACTTATACGGGTTTACCGTTGTTGAAGCAGAAATCACCAAAGTGCTATTGTAAAATATTATTAAAAATCTCTTCAAATTCTCAACAGCACTCCAGTCTCTCAAAGAAGGTGGTCCACACCTCTTAACCCCATTATCTATCTCCAAAAAATAATCATTATACATCCTATCTTCTGCCTCCATCCTATCTAAACTGCAAGGCTCTAGACAGCATAAGGAAGGTTTAATTCCACCTAGTCTTAATATCCATTGGAAGGCTCCTCGGCTCATTCTCCTAGTAGTAACTCTAAGATCAAATGCATTCAGTGTGGGTGTTGAAGAACAAACATACTGAACCGCATTCCTAATGGCTAATTTTTTTTCTCCTACCTCAGTCAAACCCTCCTCAGGTTAATGATGTGAGCACAACACCTCATATGCAAGAAATTTCCATCTAACACTAAAGCTTCAAGGGAAACCTCACTAAACTCACTATGGAATCTCCTAATGGCAGAAGTATTAGCAGTCGCATTATCTATTGTGATGAAAAATACCTTCTCAATTCCCCAATCAGCTAAACACTCTAAGAGCACAATAGATATGGTCTTACCTTTGTGATCCATTACATACTTAAAGCTTATGATTAGCTTCTTCAGCTGCCAAGTTGCGTCAATGAAATGAGCAGTTATCACCATATAACTTGCACATGTTAACCATGAAACCAAGAAAGTTTGTAAGTATCAGTGGTTGAACTCTATTGACTATTGACAAGTAAGTAATGTAGACAAAAAAAGAAGAAGATTAGTAAGTTACCTGTGACTTGAGAAACCCAAATATCAATTGTAAGTGACACTCTTTGTTTGGTTATGCGGAACATGTATTTCAAAGCTTATTTCTTCTTCACATACATTTCAACAATGTCCCTAGTTGTTGTCCTTCTCGAGTGTGGCTTGTAAAGGTTAACCTTGCAAGTGATGAGAGAAAACATGTAAGTAAAATTACATATAGACGAAGATTAGTAAATGTGAAGGTTTAGGAAGTAGATTAACTTTCTGCATAAATGCTTCCAAGAAATGCCTTCAATAAATGAAAGAGGCAACTCAGCTAACACAATCAACTCGTTGGAAGATTCTCTGAAAACCGCCTCTGGAACTTTCGATGACTTCAAATTAACATCAGTGTTAATCTCCATTTGACTCTTTCCTTAACATGTTAACCATGATTGGTACTCTTTGTAGATTGTTAGACGCTTCTGGAGGTTTGATGTTCTAGACTTACTAGCACATGAGAAGACCTTCTGACAATAGTGAAAAATGCACTTGTCACGACTGTCTTCGGTTCTAGTGTAATGTTTCTATACACCAGACCTTGGCACAACGACTTTCATCACCTTATTCGACTGAGAAAAGATTCAACATGATCCATTTGCATCATTAGACCTCCCTCGTCTTTGAGAACCTTGGCAATCTTTTCCTTCGTATTGGACTTCAACATACATTGTGTCTTCATCAACTTGTGAAAGTTTTGAGGATGATGAAACCATCTGCAAGGTAAGAGACAAATCGTTACAACCCGTGATATCAAAACACACCAAACACAGTTTGAGCTACAAAATTACTTTTAAGAATAATATTTCCTTACTCTTACACAAAGCAACTAAAACATTAAAACACAGTGTCTTATCTACTATCACTCAACAATCATCTAAAAAAGACAATCATCATCTATGAATATCATCCAAAAAATAATTATATACCAACACTCGTTCTTGCAGATTAAGAAACAAAAACTAATAAAAACATGATATTTAACCCACAAAGTACAAACACTAGAATATCACCTGAACCCGAAAACCCAAAAGAAAGAACGAACATCTAAGAATACTCAAACAAGCATCGACTACTCTGAATGAGTACCTTTGATCGATTACTTGAGCTCTGTGATGGAGGAGAGATGATGAGCTACAAGAAATTTATAGGATCAGTGAATTAGGGTTTCGATTTCAAATCGAGCAATATAATCGGGAGATATTG